>JAATLQ010034272.1:40739-62634 GCA_013421005.1 Heliconius erato x Heliconius himera
AGCCACAATGCTTCATATAAACATCGACAGTCCTAAACTGTTCGAACATTTCACAAAAATGGAATACCTCGCTCCAGGCACTAGAAGTTATCTCGAGTTCATATCGTATCAAAATTTTTAACACAAACGTTAAAAAAATCACATTAAACATTGTAAAAGAAAGAAAGGCTGGTACTCTCGCTTATGATATTTGCTGTTAACAAATATGCAGAGCAAATCCTTTCCCAATGATAAATAAAGAATATAAATTTTTGAATATACCAATTTACAGCACCTAAAACAAGTATACTAAAGTAAAAAAAAAGCAATCTAAATTGATAAATAAATAATAATAATATACACATGGCAAATTTTTGGCTTAGGATAATATAGTTAACAAGTAAATGCATTTATTTTTAGTCCAAAACTTTTATATAGACTAAGAAGTATGTAAATAAAATATGAAGCACTAATCGATATAATATATCTTGTGAAAACAAAAAGGAACAAAGTATTATAAATTGTATACATGTCTTAAATTTTACATTTGATTGTAGATCTTTCGTAAAGTTATATCTTGCAGTATGAATCATAACACCAAGTTCCTAATTAAATTAAAATTTAAATAATAAGTTTTATTTAATTTGATTTTTTTTTGTCAAAAAAAATATATGTAGAAAATCTCCTAAAACAAGCTATCCATTTTTTCGATTCATAGCTAAATATAACTTTTTCCATAATATTGCTTTGATTGGTGTTGAAATTTCAAATATAAATAAGTAGAATGGTAAGTGCCAACATGGCGGCACAATTATCAGGGGCCATATTAGTTAAACCAAAATGGCGCTTCACCTGTCAAAGAGCGCGCCATTTTATTTTATAATATGGCGTATGTTTACTATAAATATAAGTTTTAAAGCTCGTTGCCCATTGAGCTGTCGTGTGTGAGATTTGAATCCATACTCGCGTTGTCAGAGTCTTGACTTTGGTTGCCGCTGTAGTTCGCCGCTTCTTGGAGACGCATTAACATGTTTAACTGTAAAGAAATATTATAATAATATTTAAAATGTTACGAGCTGGTTTGAAAAAATATGTTTTTAAGGTCTTTGTTTCACCTATCAAAATAATTAATAAAGTGTAGTTATCTAGGTACTTTATGGTCATAAAGAGTTTATCAGTTAAATTGAGAATTTAAAATAAAAAATTAATTCAGCTTCACGCTGTATCCCGCACACTGCAGGGTAGGCAGAGGAAACCTAGTCCACTCCATTCCCCACTTTCTGCCGGCAATCTGCATCAAATCTGGAGGCATTGCGTGTTGAGTGGCAGAACTCAACCCCGCGCTTGTCTTCAACACCAGAGCGAAGAAATGGAAATATAAATTTAAGTAAATATTTCATCTCCTTGAGTGGGGATCGAACCCACAACCAGTCGGTTTTACAGTCACACTTTGTGTCCCTGCGCCACGATTGGTCTAATAATATACAAAAATAATTATTTACCAAAGGATCTTGATTATTGTTGGTACCCGCATCTTGACTTGTTTCTTCCATACCCGCATCCTCTACTGTTATCGGTCGAAGAGTCTAAAACAAAATGCAGATATAAGTTACAGATTTTTTACAATCACAAAATAAAAAAAGTTATTTTTGTTTTTTTTTTTATAAGAATGCATATATTTAGTCACGCATTTTAGTCGCATCTGTTGTATGTATATCGCAAGTAGCCTAGTCGACATGTCGTTCTCCATTTTTCGTCCAAATTAAATATTTCTTGATGATGTGTATCTACACAACTTTTCCACTACGCTGTCAATGGCGTCATAGAATCGCCAATGGGCCATCATGGTGCACTTGTACAGACAAGTACATAATAATACAGATTATTATGGCTGTGAGTTTGATTACCACTTGGGGCAATAAAATATTTCATTTTTAAGTTTCAGTTCCATAAACATTTTGTGTAGTACGAAAAAGTGCAGCATTGAGTTCCGCAACTTAGCATATAGCAACCAATTGGCGGAGAACGGAATGTCTTCACACAAAGTCCTCTCTACTTATAGTACGGTCGATGAGTTGTGGTGGCACTAAAGCTTAGCTGTAGATGGCTGCGCAAATATGATTTTAGTATTTTTCTTACTTTTGATTATTTCTTTTCAAGTAAACAATGCGCTAAGGTTCAGAAAGCCTAACTTTATTCAGAGCGGCCATGACTCGTTGACCGTACTCTACCCTACTATATGTATACTCTACCCTACTAATATGTCATAGCGTAAAGCTATAAAAACAACTTACATGTGAATGATTAGGTTCCCTCCACGGGTAAGAAGATTTGACATGTTGTAGCGGGTCGACGGCGGCGTGTCGCCTCCTGCCGTATAACGCTACGCCCTCCCTCACCGCTTCTGAGGCGTACGGTACTATACTGTAGTTCCATACATCTGCGAACCATGCCTGTTCGGACGAAACAATGTTTTTATTAATTTATTTAAAAAAGTTGACTTTCTTAATATCGCTAGCTATTTTTCAGAAAATGTGGTTTTAGTGTTTTTTTAAATATTTGGACAATTGAAGAGTTTATTACAAAAGTTTAAAAAGATATAAACATATTGAATAATATATATTGTTGCCATATCTCAAAAATATTTGTAAATTAGCGCTTATTTTCTTTTAGTATAGGCAGCGGGGAGCATGATCGTGAGATGATACAATATGCAACAGTGCTATAGTACTCAAATGCCATTTATTCTTCCTATTAAGTTTTTAAATTAAAATTGAATTATTTATTAATTTATATAGTATATGTCCTCACCTGACTAGCTTCCAAATCCATAGGGCAAGCGAGGAACAACCGAGGTCCGACAGTAACATCACTAGAAGAATGCGCCTCTAAGAAAGCGTTCAATGTGGACCAAACGCCCGGCAGCCATTCTAACACAGCTGCTAGTGCTGGCTCACGACGACCCAGCCTTAGTTCTAGCGAGAAGAGTTTTCGACGGAGATATCTGTGTAAGGTTTGTGGTTTATTTTAGTTTTAATCTATATATATAAAAGGACTTGTGCTGACTGACTGAGGTAAGACGCACGCAGAGCCGTAACCGCTGATGGTAGAAACGTGAAATTTGGGCAGATGTTTATTTTCATATTCTGGACATCCACTAAGAAGGGAATTTGAAAAATTTTAACCCTAAAGGGATGAAGTAGGGGTTGAAAGTTTGTATGGAAAAAAATTTAAATCTGCACCGATTTTTATAAAATTTGAAATTCAGACTCTTAAAAATATTTCATTGAACACGTATTTCATGGTTTTTAAGAATTCACTCCCTAAGGGTTCAAAAAGGGGTTGAAAGTTTATATGGTAAAATCTTTAAATCGCCACCAATTTTTATAAAAAAATAAATTCAGACTGTTGAAAATATTTTTTATTGAACACGTGTTTCGTGATTTTTTTAGAATTCACTCCTAATAAGCGAGCGAAGCCGCGCGCGCCCTCTAGTATATTATAATATGAAAGTGTATTTAAAAGTTGAAAATAATATTTATATGAAATTTAATAATTCACAGTTCAGTCTACGAATTGATTTGATTTTTTTTAGTGCTCCACATACAAAAGATTTGTCAGCCTAACTTCAAGGCGACCACGACTTGTTAACCATACTGTGTCGCTATATTAGTATAAACGTTTTTTTTTTTAAATTGGCAGAACTCTTATGTCAAACAAAACTAACTTTTTAATGCTTATAATTTTTTTCTGCGTAAACCTATTTAAAATATTGTATTTTTCGGTACATTGTCATATTTTATTTACATTAAATGTATGACAGATAAAACAATAATTTTAAATGTTTTAAAATTGTGATTAAAATAATATAAATGAATGAGTTTGACAAATTCACTTTTCACAAATAATTAGATTAGAAAATATATAACTAACCTTGCTAAAAATCCTTTTACGGGCTCCATATGATTGGCAGTGAGGAGCCACCTGAAGTTGTGGTGGAGTTGTAGATTTGTTGTATTACACGTTGCTTGCGACATTGTGCCTAAGAGAAAATCAAAGCTTTATTAGAACAAAATATATATTTTTTATTTATACGATATATTTCACATATTTTTTAAAAGCTCTTTAGAGAACCTAAGCGCTCAATTTAGAGACATTATGCGTGAATAGACATTAGCATAACAAGGCTAGACTGCATTTAGTTCAGTCAGGCCATTGAAAGCTGTTGCTCCCGCTTTATTGCTAACTCGACTGAGTCACATTGACAATTCTATTAGTAAGGCTATGTATAGCCTTACTATGATAGATAGCCAACTATTCATTGATGAAGTTAGTTATCTACGAAATTATAGCATAATTTTCATAAGAAAAATATCTTTTTATACGTTTAAAAAGTATATTTCTTTCTCAAGTGTAAACAATTGAAAAATGTAAAAAAATATATACTAACCAATAATAACAGGCATGTTCCTATTATCCGGTGGCAATAGACCAGCGAAGGCATCTCCGAGGGCACTCGCATGTTGCAAATTGTCCAGCACGACGACAGCTGGTAGTAGCTCCTCACCGGCACCACCACACTGCTCTGCTATGTTGGCGAGGTACGCTCTCAACTCGTTACAGGATTTGCGGTCGACACTGGTAAAATAAAATGTGAAATATAAATAAAAAGTGGTAGTTGTTAGGGTTTAAATAAGTGTGAAAGTTATTGGTTTAAAATAAAATCGTTCATTCAATTTGATTAAGCAAAGTACATTAAGTATTTGTCATTCGATGCCGTCGTGGCGCGGGACTACAATCGTGCGAAATAAATATGTCAATGGTTATAGAAATTAAAATAATTAATATCATCATTAAATCGCTCTGGTTATGAAAATCCGAATTCTGCGTGCGTTGCGTGTTGAGTGGCGGAACTCAACGCCGTGCTTTGTCTCGATACTACAGCGAAGAAATGGCAATATACAATATTTCAATATTGGGAGTGGAGTGGGAATCGAACCCACGTTCTGTCGCGTTAACAGTCACACGCTTGTGCCCGAGCCACGCCTGATTTTATTAACATTATTCTGTAATTACAGGAAATAAAATAAAAACACTAACTTGAAGGTAGCGACTGCTTCCACAGGATTTCCTCGTCGTTGCGTTCTCTGTACGTAAAATTCCGCCAGTTTGGCCGCCAAATAGGACTTTCCAGTGCCGCTCGGGCCGCAGAGGATGACGCGCCGGTGTTCCGATAGTAGAGATACATATCTGTAAAGGAAATACTAATTTTTTAAAGTGACATTGGTAGCGACCGTCATAGCGAAGTGGCACAGTGTAGTCTAAGTGTATAGTATATCCACTTTTTTAATTTAAAATTTGAAAGCAAGGGCGATTTGGTCAAGTCGCGGCGTTGAGTTTCGTCACTCAATACGCATGTCTCGAAACTTGGGCGAAAAATTTTGGGAAAAAATCTCTAGTAAAAAATGTACTAATTTTGCATTCGAGTATTGCATATTGGTAATTATTTTACTGTACATGCTATTTAAAATGTTAGATATTCCAATATAAGATATGATGATAATGCACATTTTTGTTATTCTTAAAAATTTATGCAAATCGAGTATAATGCTATAAGGAAATCGATATATTTTGTAAATTCTAACTACTAATAAAAAAAATACAAATTGTATTTTTTATAATAAAAAGTAAAGAAATATATGTAAATAATAATACATTAGCGAATAACAACAACAATAATAGGAATAGGAGTGTCTTAACACTAGGTTCCCTCTGCCTACCCTGCAGTGTGCGGGATACAGCGTGAAGTTGAATAATAATAGGAAAAAAAAGAAACACTTACCTATATACAATATTTTTTGGTATAAGGCTATCAAACGCCAAACTCCCAACTCCTTGCAAGCAAATATACAACGTATTCACAGTTCCAATAATATAACCGCAAGGCAACAATTCAGGGAAACCAATTTCAGGACCTCTGGTCGCTTCTCCCAAATGGTACGACGTTATAGAGTCCGTATTTAGTCCAAGGTTAGTCCCCGGATCTATTCTAGACAGATAGTCTTTAAATGTTTTCCTAACTATATAGTCCAAGTTCTGCCACGTCGTCTTACCCGATATATATGTAAAAGCTATGGTAAACTCATTACAATTTATTGTCGAATCACTATTATATACGTTCTTATATGAATTACTGTGCGTAGATTTATTGCTTTTAAGGCTATTCGTGTTTGACTTATTAATATTTTGAGGGTATTCCTGGTTTTCTATTTCGGGACTGTGATTTTGGGACATTCTGGGCGAATCGAAGCTAGGTTGTTTGTCGAAATGGTTGAAGGCGGACGCTTGTTTCGAGTAAAATCGACATTCTGATTCTGTTAGCGTATCTTGAACCTCTTCGAAATATCTCTGGAATGTTTCCGGTTGCCCCAAATACACTGCTATAGCTATTTTCTTTCCGTCTGTAGTGTCACCTTGACTATCAGCTACACCTGAAAAACCAAAAAGTTTAGTATCGCTGACATATTGTTTATAGTTAATTTTTTCAAATACCAGATAAAAATTGTTAAATAATTCGCCTGATTTTATTAACATTACATAACTAGTCTTAATAAATAAATCTCTAAATTTAAATTAAATTAGCTTCACGCTATACTCCGCACACCATGGTAGGCCGAGGGATCCTAGTGTTAAGACACTCCGTTCCACACTTTCTCCCGAATTCTGGACGAACTGCGTGATGAGTGGCAGAACTCAACGCCGCGCTTTACCTCGACACCAGAGCGAAGATATGGAAATATAAATTTTAGTAAATATTTCATCTGCTCGAGTGGGGATCGAACCCACAACTATTCGGTTTTACAGTCACACTTTGTGCCGCTGCGCCACGACTGACCTCAAAAACTAAAATAATCAAATCTCTAAAACTAAAATATGAATTTTAAAAATCAGATCGCTTTATAAATCAGAGAAAAAAACATAAAAATGATAGCACGCTCACCGATGTCAGAATAACTTTCGCCTATCGCCAATTCTCGACTTTTAGGAGGAGGTAGGACCGTATTTATATCGTAATCTCCACTCAACCGTTCTCCGGCGCTGAGACCATTTGTAAATATGTCACTAGCGCCATTTAAAGCTCCTAATAAGGCTTCACTGTTTTCATTAAGTTCACATACAGCTTTGTTCCCGTATATCGGCTCGACGATACTGGATTTTGGTGATCCCTTTTTAGATGGAGTCGACGTCATACAATTGAAATCTAAGTCTAGAGGCTGAGAGTGTATGTCCATTGCGGCCTGGAAAGGAAATTTTATGTTAGTATTTTTTTTAAAACAAATAAACGCAATTTAAAATAAAATACTTTAAATTATTAAATCCGATTCAGCGCAGCGTCTGACTTGGAATATGACAGTTGTGAGTTCGATTCCCAATTGTGTAAATAATTTTAATTTTATCGCTCTGGTCACAAGACAAAGCGCGGCATTAAGCTTCGAAATTTATTTAAGTTTTTTATCGGGCGGAAAGTAGGGAACCCTAGAGACGATACAGAGTGTCGTAACACTAGGGTCTCTCTGACAACCCATTCGCTTATCGCAATAAGGTAGTGTGTCTCTGCATGAAGCCCAAAAATAATGGAGAATAGGTCTTTTTTATATTTGATTGTTATAAGTCATAAAAAAATATTTTTTACCTGATGCATAGTAGACTGATCAGCGAGGCTAAACCTCCTAGGATCTTCTACTGCAGAACCACCAGTACCTAACGAACTCTGGCTGCCTGCTAACGACCTGGATGTGACCATTCGTTGCAACCTCTCGTTGTTTTGCTTCAAATTTAGCATTTCATTCTGATAAAAAAAATATTATAGTTCATCATATAATTAAAAGTTGTTTTTTTTTTAGTTTTGTTTTGTTTTTTTTTATGTAATAAGTATAAATATAATAATTGTTTATATACAAATGTGGTTATGCATTAAAGGTTACACACGTAAATATATCATATTGCAGTATTAATATCATTTCTATATTTGTATCATATAATCATTAGAAGCGGTAAAATGGAATGAAAAATTAACGTAAATTTGCAAAAAGAAAATATATCAAAATAATTTATTCAAATTTTAAACTTTGCCAAATAATATTATAACAGGTAATAAAAATATTTTTTGCATTTTTTTTAAACTAATTTAATAGAACATGTTTATCCAATCAAAAAATTAATATAATTAAAAAAATCAAATACATACCCTCATTTTGATAACGGTATCTTTCAGACTTTCTAACTGATGGGCCGAACTTAGTGCTTCGAGCCTTATATCTGTCAGTACTAAGTCTTTTTCTCGTAACTGCCGCTTTAACTCATCTACTAATCCGGACTGATCTGGTTTTTCTGAAACAATTAATATTAGTTAAGAAACGATTTGTCTAGGCCAAGGTCAAACGCATGGCGCGAGCACAAGGACGTAACTGGAAACTTGACTTGATTAAATATTTTTTTAGCAATTTTAAAGTGTTATTCCACACTTAGGAAAGAAGAATATTTTTTTAAAAACGTTTCTAAAAAGTAAATTAAATATTTAATATTTTAATATCTTCACTCTGGTATCGAGGCGCGGCGTTAAGTTCCGCCACTCAACACGCAATGCCACCAGAATTCGATGTGTATGGGGAACAGAGTGTCTTATACTAGGTTATACTAGGTTCCCTCTGCCCACTAGGCTGAGTTGCATCATGAAGCTAAAACGATAAACTAATTCGTAATAAATATTTATTTGTGATATTTTCTATTGGTTCAAGCGTACATAGGATACATTAATGGACATAATAAGGTCTTAGTCCAAGTTTACTATGAAGTTTCACTTTCTACCGACTTCTTTGACATCGGTAGCGATGCAAGTGATTTATGTAAGCCAAAGCAATTTAGAAAATTAAGATTTTATGAAACTATTATAATGGTGCCTTATACTTAAATTATTTTTGTAATAAGCCCTCAATATATAAGTATTTTTAACTTTGTTCTAAAGATACGTTTAGAACAAAGTTAAAAACATAATACAGTTTAAAAAAAAAATTAAATCAGCTTTAGCTTAATTATAGCATTAATCGCCTATTATTGTTGTCAAGATGGAAAATAATCTGACTTTTAAACATTTTTAGTGTTATTCCGCACCTAGGAAAGAAAAATACTTATTTAGAAAACGTATAAAAATTTAAACGTAGTGGGACTCAAACCCGCGCCTCCTGGAAACCGACTGGTCGGTTAAGGTATAAACTGACTTCGTGCTCTAAATCTACGCCACGAAGAAATACTTCTGGACTAGTAGGTAAAAATATCAGTAATATTTAATCAAAAATAATAACGATTGAACATATTATTTCAAACACATTGTTAAGTTAATTAATTATTTCAAATAACTATTATATAATATTAAAAAAATGTTAAAAACAATGAAAACGAGTCACTGATTACCACAGCCTCGAGGCAAGTCCTTAATTCATCTAAAATTGTTAGAACAATAGTATTTGTCTGCATTGAACATTCACCTTTGGTTTGTTCCTCAGCTGGGGGGCATGTTGTTTTATCTTTGCTGTTGTCAAGAGTTTCGTGGGAATGTTCTAGACTGTTCTCGTTGCTTCCCTCGCGTATAGTGTGCGGGTCGTCGTAGTGATGAGAGCCGGACGAGCTGTCCTGCGATGATAGCTGCCCGAGGGAGGAATGCTTCGCCGTTTTAGATATCTTTGCGTTTCTTGAGAACGCCTTTGTAAATGATGAGCGTAACTGTAAGCGGAGTTAAGTGTTAGATTTCAATTTAATTTGAATATGTTGTAATAAAAAAATATTATAAATTGATAGAAAAAATTGTAAATTAATAGAATAATTTGTTTACATTTGATACTAATTCCTAGCTTCTATTTTAAAGTAGCTGCTTTAAATAATTTAATAGATAAATCTGGATAAACAAATATATCAAAGCAAAAAAAAAAAAACAAACGGCATTTGAATCTGAAAATAGTATGTCCAAGTTGTAAGAGGTTACAAACACTGTCGTGACAACAAATACATTGTTGATACCATTGTTGTTAGGATGTTTTTGTTTAGTTTTTATAATTTACAAGCACCAAAAACAAAAAATCAAAAGCATATATTTGCTAGCTTGAGGCCTGTCGTGGCGCAGTGGCATAAAGTGTGACTGTAAAACCGACTGGTTGTGGGTTCGATCTCGACTGGAGGAGATGAAATATTTACTTAAATTTATATTTCCATTTCTTCGCTCTGGTGTCGAGGACAAGCGTGGCGTTGAGTTCTGCCATTCAACACGCAATGCCTCCAGAATTCGGCAAAAAGTGAGGAACGGAGTATCTTAACACTAGGTTCCCTCTGCCTACCCTGCAGTGTGCGGGATACAGCGTGAAGACGATTTTTTTAAATATATTTGCTCGAAAACAAAGCAAATGACTAACCCATCCTTTCTTTTTATGTTTCTTATCGTGAGGCACAGACGACCCACTGCTCAGACTGTTAATGCTGGACACGCTGTCAGTTGATAGGTGCCTCGTGATCGCGCCGTTGCCCTGGGCCAGCCGCTGCGGTGATGATTGCTGGGTTTGTGTCGTATTAGGTTCCTGTGGACGGAGAGAATTTGATTGAATTATATGTGGAGAGATTTGGATTTGAGAATTTAATATAGAAATAGTTTATTTGTGTCGTCTTTCAACAGTCATTCGTATATATTTATGAAATAATTCCAGTTTGGTAATATTTTCAAATGAATATTTTTTTCAAATTCACGCTGTATTTCACATTTAGCCGAATAAGCAGAGGGAGCCCAGTGTTTAAACACTTTGCTCTCCACGCTTCAAATTATTAATATATATATATATATGATTTTCAGAATTTAAAAACATATATTATATAACGACGTTATACATAAAATACTTCAGAAGGCACTCCATCTAGTAGGTATCTTTAATTATCTTTCATAGACATCACTTCAAACGATAATAAAGCAATAAAGTAGTGTTACTACTTAGTCAGTAAATGCTTGTTATCCTTCTAGATGTTCAGTTGAGAATAAAATTAGATGCTCCATTAAAATAATAACACATAGGAACGTAACATTACAAACAGGACGTCATGTCTACTAACTATCGACGTTTTGACAGACCGTAGAGAAAAAATAGTACACATAATTGTGATATTTAAAGAGTGGTGTAATATAGAGCTGTAGATTTAAAAAAATGGGATTATTTCTCTTAATAATATTAAATTGAGAACGTCGAAGCGCAGGGGGACAAGAGTGTGAGTGTAAACGCTACAGTTGCGGGTTCGATTCCCACACGGAAATGCCGGCGTTAAGTTCCGCTACACAACACGCAATGCCTTAAAATTCATCGAAAATTTTGGAACAGAATATCTTTAGGTACTCTAGGTTCCCTCTGCCTATCCTGCTATATGCGAGATACTGCGTGAAACTGAAAAAAAATGTTTTAATGTAAACAAAAAATTACGTAAGAATTAACTGACTGACGCTTATCACTCGATAAGTATATATGTGTGAATTTGCTATCCTGACAGATTTTATACGCAAAATAACTGATATTGTAAGTATTTTTAAATTTAATCTCCTTAAGTGTAATGTAGTGTAATATATAGAGTTTTTGAAAGGTTCCGGAATTTATAATAATTATCTTATATCGCGCGAGCGGTGAGCAGAGGGAACCTAGCGTTAAGACACTTTCAGCCCAATTTTCGACACGGTTGCGGCCACTGCGCCACGACGGCTCATTTCAAACAATTTTCATTTATAAATTTCGTGAAAGTTAAATAACAAATTTTAGTTATATATAACTGACATTTGATTCAACAGCACAATATGTAGAACAGTCTATTGATGGCCAATTTAATGCAAATGTCAACCTACATACATAAAATATATATGTAAATATTTGTATGTCGTACGTACATCGTATACTATGTACCTACTATCGCCCAATACTAATAACCTATCTCCAACGTCAATCTTAGATTGTTTCATACATCTATCCAATCTCTAGATAGGATAGATATATGAAACAATCTAAGATTGACGTTGGAGATAGGTTATTAATATTGGGCGTATGTATACTGTGTATTTGGATTGAACTTTCACGAGTGCATTCACAACTGTACTGTTTAATGGATCGCTAAAAAGCGTGTGATTAGTACTAGGTGTTTGTATGATCTAACTGTGTTTTCTCACGAACGCGGCACTTCAATTTTACATATTAAGCCAATTTAGATATATAAAATTATTGTGTTTAGACGTTTTACTTTCTACATCAGTTGAATATTGGCAGTTACGATTGGTAAAGAAAAAGAGAGCAAGCAGCATAAGTTATAGTTCGTACAAAAAAAGTCAATAAGTAGTCAAGTAAAAAAAAAACAACTGAATATTCTGCTACGTGAAAATTGATGTAAATAAAATTATATGTTTATTATTTCGTATTTCTATACATATTATAAATCAAAACAAAAAAAATCATATCAGCTTTACGCTGTATCCCGCACACAACAGGGTAGGCAGAAGGAACCTTATTGCATTGCGTGTTGATTAACGGAAATCAATGCCGCGCTTTGTCTAAATTAAAATATATTAAAATATATTTGAATAAATATTTCATCTGCTGTAAGTGATAGTGAACCTTATACCGGTTTCCCTTATTTAAGGAAGCATTATCAATTAACTTAAAGAGGCCAGTTAGGGCGCAGGGACTCAAGAGTGTGTGACTGTAAACGCGACCGGTAGTAGGTTCGATCCCACTCGAGGAAATTAAATATTTATTTCAATTTATACTTTCATTTCTTCGCTCTGGTGTCTAGGCAAAGCCCGGCGCTGAGTTCCGCCATTCTAAAAATGGGGAACTTAGTGCCTTAACACTAGGTTCCCTCCGCCTACCCCGCTGTGTACGTGATACAGCATGAAGCTGATAAAAAAAAAATATTAAAACAGCTCTACATGATCTCATTTTACGAAGTCTAATGATGTTACACAATGATTGATGGTTGGCCTACATAACGTTAATTTAATCACAAGACTCGATATTAGACGCGAGCGTGTGTACCTACCCTAATTGCAGGTGACAGAGTTTAAACAAAATTATCTTATATTATGAGATTTACAAAGAACGGCCTTGACACGTTTCTTTTTTAATGATACCAATGTGATCATAAAAATAAATTAAAATTTCAATTTCTGTAGATGCTTTTAAAAAAAAAATTAAATGTATTGTAGAATGGTATTATTACAATAATAATAGTATCACACAACGCTTGTTGTAAAGTAAATAAAAACAATAGAATTCAAAGTAAAGGACAACTCGCGTGGAAAGGTTGGGTTATGTAAAATAGTAAATATAAAGAATTTTTAACATATCTATACAGGGTGGAAGTGTCAGCGCTCCTTTTACGGGAACAGCATATAGGGTAAAATATTTTAAGCCCATACCAAAAGAAATTAATCAAGATACCCCAAAGGTTTAGACGTTTATCTATACCTGTATGTCGTGTGACGCAGTTACGCATAGATACCAATAACGTAAACACATATTACTATAAAAATACTACTAAAGGTTAAACAATTTTGAACTTTGCCGCCAATATATATAAACCTAAGACTCGATTTCGGAATGAGGCGTATGCGGCTCCCTTCCCTTTGATAGGTTTATGTGTGCGTGCGTCGTTCTTGACAAATGGCATTTTATATTACAACGATAATTTTATTATTTAGTTTATTTGAAAAAATAACTATTTCATTTATGGGAAAAACATTTTTTAAAATTGTATTAGACTTTTATAGAGTAACTATGGTTTCATTAAAAGTGGTGCTGACACTTCCACCCTGTATAATATTAAAAATAATGCAATGAACTATATAAATAATTACATTAAGGTTCTCACAATCATGTATTAAGTTACAGTATACATACCGTAATTTACTTAAAATTATTGTGATTATCGGTAGATTCATTTATAACTTATATTTGTTCTAAATATCTCAATCTATCATTAATCAAATCATACGTAATTTTTTTTCAGTTTCACGCTCTATCCCGCACGTAGCAGGACAGAAGAAGTTGAATGGCGGAGTTCAACACCGTGTTCTGCCTCGATATGAAAATATTTAATTTCGGGATCGAACTCACAACCTGTCGCTTTTAAAGTCACACGCTCTCCTTGCGCCACGACTGGCCTCAAATCATCGTAAACGTTTATAATTAACATTAGATATAAAGTACAGTTACAGTCACACTTTGTGCCCCTGCGCCAGTCGTGGCGCAGGGGCACAAAGTGTGACTGTAAAACCGACTGGTTGTGGGTTCGATCCCCATTTGAAGAGATGAAATATTTACTTAAATTTATATTTCCATTTCTTCGCTCTGGTGTCGAGGACAAGCGCAATGCCTCCAGAATTCGGCAGAAAGTGGGGAACGAAGTGTATCAACACTAGGTTCCGTTAGCCTACCCTGCAATGTGCGGGATACAGCGTCAAGCTGATTTATTTATTTTATTTAGGTATAAATTAATTTGAAGTATGTACTTACTGGGCCCGTAACATTGACACCGTCGGCACGTATGCCCATCGACTGCATGTGCGCCGTCGTCAAACCTGCTTGGATAGACTGTTTTCGTAGAAGCTCGATAGTTTGCCGCAGCTCTGTTAGTTCTGAATCCTGGCAACAAAGATATAAAAAATAAAATTATTAATAAAATCTATTTTTTATTTTAACACTGTATTCTGCACATAGCAGGGTAAGCGGAGGGAACCTGGGAACCTAGTGTGCCTTGTGTCCTAAACACTCCGTTTCCCTGAAGACACTTCCGTTCCCTACTGCCCGCTGAATTCTGGAGGCCACAGCCGGGCAATGAATGAAAATATTAAATATATAATTTCCACGAGTGGGAATCGAACCCACAACCTCTCTTGTTAAGTCGCATGCTTGTGCACCTGCACCACAACTGGCCTCAAAAAAACATTGATCTAACAAAATAAAAATCAAGATTTTTAATGAATATTACGACAAAAAAATAGATTTCCTTTTTTATAAAATAAACATTTATTCGAACCACTCCATTTATTCTGGACTAACTAAACTTCTTCGTTTATGAAACGGAAGGTCTTAACACAAGGTTTTCCCTCTGCCTACTATTGTGCGCGGGATACAGCGTGAAAGCTATATTATAAATTAAAAAAAAAATGTACCTACAATAAATGCAAAGTGTTGCACTCACTGAACATTTCATTTCCCTAATTAACAATTACTATATAAAATTTATACAATTTAAAAAGTCAGAATTATAATAATAATGAACTTTCTACACAATATCAAATGAATTAATTAAATTATAAGAGAATTTCAAGCAACAAAGCTAATTTAGCCGCCCATATCTCACTGGTTAAACCAAATACGGTACGCTGTCACACCCTATAATACAAGCAAGGCGGACAGCTGTTTAGGAAAGCTGTACTCTCGGTGAAATGAGCTTTGATCTGAACCTGTATTCACGCAAGCTAATGTAATTTCTAAGCACTGTGTCATTAAATGCAAAATAAATTATTGGGTTGAAATTAAATAGGGAAAGCTTCTAAGAGTGTTACTTAATGTGGATGCTTTGATTTATTTTGTATATATCTACCTAATATGGTAAATTCTAGGTTTTTAGGTTTATTTATTTTTTTATGTTCATATATACAGGATTTACTATCCTAACTCCGAAAACGTATAAGTAAAAAGATATTTTGAAATTTTCTCTAACAAAATTTGCAAACTGGGTCGCAGAAGGCAGCAGGAATTTTAAATTATTAAAACAAACAAGAAAATAGAATTATATATATTTTTTAACTTCACGCTATATCCCGCACACAGCAAGGTAGGCAGGCAGAGGGAACCTAGTGTTATGATATCGTTCCCCACTTTCCGCCGAGTTCTGGAGACATTGCGTGTTGAGTGGCGGAACTTAACGCCGCGCTTTTGCCTCGTCACCAGAGCAAAGAAATGAAAATACAAATGCATTTCATTTTCTCGAGTAGCAATAGAATAATAAACGATCATAATAATATATTACGATAACAAGAATATATAATAGCTCAATTACCATTTCAATAAACCAAAGTTAAACTTTACCCATGACAAATACGACACGCACAAACCGAATTCTCGGTGATCAAACGCAATCACTTAACCGGAATTATTGTATTGTTCTATACGTGGTTGTATTGTAGCCTTCAAGAACAAGTTGCTCTTATCTAGAAACTTTAATACGTCTTGATTTACTTAATGAAGTCGGACAACCATTCCAGTTGTTCCATATTAATACAGATTTTCTCCACAATATCTCCTTTGTCGGTGGTTATTGGAGTAAAAT
The DNA here is from genome assembly GCA_013421005.1 of Heliconius erato x Heliconius himera. Classification (NCBI taxonomy): domain Eukaryota; kingdom Metazoa; phylum Arthropoda; class Insecta; order Lepidoptera; family Nymphalidae; genus Heliconius; species Heliconius erato x Heliconius himera. The sequence goes on from JAATLQ010034272.1 coordinate 57,123, forward strand.
GTTTATTAGTGAAACTTTCTGTAAGTTATATCTGTGTGTGATTATTGGGGTTGCTAATTAAATCAATCTACTATTCCGATTCCATACAAAACTGACGTAGATCTCGAATATCTCGAAAAAAGACAAGCCGTTCTGCACTTTCTAAAGAATTTTTCGAGGCATTGCGTGTTGTATGACGGAACTCAACGCCGTGCTTTTGCCTTGGTGCCAGAGCGAAGTAAGTAAAATATTCATAAACAATAATTCACTCTCCCGGGTGGGCATCGAACCCACAACACCTACGCCACGGCAGCCTCAAGATGACACCGATCCTTTTGTTTTAAAAGAATTTATTGTCCAAAAATCAGTGTATGTAAAGTAACATTGAAATTATAACAACAAGAAAGGAAAGGAGGTTTACCTTTCGTTCTGCTGTGGCAGTTAGTTGCTGCAATCTCTGCGTCATATTTGACAGGCTCTGCTCGAAGGCCGAGACCACATGTGCCTAAAACAAAAGAAAAAAAAACTATTAATCATGGAGAAAATTAAATAATACCCTCATATTTACATGTATGAATTTATATTATAACCAAAACAAATAAATTATATTATATACTGTGGAATTTAAAAAATATATATTTTTTATTTTATTTTATTTTATTTCAACAAGTATGTTTTCTCTCTGGATCTGGATTTCTTCAGTCAGAAGTAACGTTACAACTTTTTCATAAAGGTGAAGGTTGACACTTGTAAACACACGCAAAACAGGAACAAGAACAAAAAACAAGCCGTTTCCGTCGTTATATCACGTGTTACTTAAGTATTTTTTGTGTGCATTTTTATTTCCAATATTCACTAATGCATCAAGCTTTTATATTCTACTTAATATTAACATAGACAGGCCAGTCGTAGCGCAGAGGCACAAAGTGTGACTGTAAAATCGATTGGTTGTGAGTTCGATCCCACTCGAGGAAGTGAAATATTTAGTTACATTTATATTTTCATTTCTTCGCTCTGGTGTTGAGCCAAAACGCGGCGCTGAGTTCCGCCACTCAACACGCAATACCTCCAGAACTCGGCGAGAAGTGGGGAACGGAGTATCTTAAGACTAGGTTCGTTCTGCCTACCCTGCTGTGTGCGGGATACAGCGTGAAGCTGATTTAATTTTTATTTAATATGAACATACTAAATCACTTTTTTTGTTTTTTTATTATATAGATTTTTATACCATACCATTATAAATTTGATCTTTTATTTATTTTATTTCATACAGTAAAGAATAAATCAATCATTGAAACTGTAAAAACTTTCTCATAATGCATACTCATGTTTTTTAGAAAGTTTTTTGTCTTTACTAATAATTTTCTTAATATGCTGTTAGCTAGAGTTTACACTCTAAGCCAACGATATTAAAGTTAAACTTTTAGAGTAATATTCAAAGTCATTTTAACATTTAAAAATAAATCAGCTTCACGCTGTATCCCGCACACAGCACGGTAGGCAGAGGGAACCTAGTGTTAAGACACTCCGTTCCCCATTTTCTGCCGAATTCTGGAGGCATTGCGTGTTGAGTGGCAGAACTCAACGCCACGCTTTGCCTCGACACCAGAGCGACGAATTTTAACATTTATATGTAGTAAAAGTGCTGTATTTGCTGTAATGGTATCAACAACGTTAAATATACTTCGTTTACTTTGTTCACGGTTTATTGCCATAAACTTTGAGAACACGCTATATTTATCGATCAATCACAGATCACTTCCTTTTTAAGCTCGTTTATATGTAGATTCTAGTTTCGAAATTAGAGCCGACCACAAACAGATAACGTATCCGAATAGGTTTTTTTTTTGGATAACGGTAACTCCAGAACCGATAATTATTTAAATAGCCTCTAGTATATGAGGAACAGGTTTCCACGGAGATGCGATAACAACCTATTAACCTGTCAAATAAGATCGTAAACACGAGCTTCCCATCGATATAATAATGATGTAATATAAGTACCTATTTTAATTTTAAACATGACTTCATCGTGCTATGAATTTGTCATTTTAATGAATATATCAGGACCAACATGTGTGAGGAGCCGAAAGATCTTAAATGAGACTTAAAGAATATTGTTTCTAAAATTAAATCACTTAAATTGTTGAGGTCAACCGAGGCGTAAGAGCACAACGTGTGATTATAAACGCTACAGGTTGTGGGTTCGACTCCTACTTGAGAAATATTTCATTGTTTCGTTTCGTCGCTCTGGTGTCCAGGTAAAGCGCGGCGTTAAGATCCGCCACTCAACACGCAATGTCTCCAGAATACGGCGGAAAGTGAGGAGCGGAATATCTTAGAACTAGGTTCCTTCTGGTTACCCTTCTATATGCAGATTACAGTGTGAAGCTGAAAAAAAAGTATGTTGAGAAAACGACAACTAACTGTAGCACAGTTTCACTTTACTATTATTAATGAATTCCGTAGCACCTTGTTATTCATTTAAGTCTATATTAGCTACAGTTTCTCTTTGCATATTCCGTATTATTGCGAGGAAGGAGAAATTGCCATTAAGAGAAATGGCGTATTGGAACTTACACTTAAGTTGTCCTAGTTATTTTTTATTATTATTTTTAATTTAACAATTTTTGTATTGTATTTTTCATAGAATAATTAACCAACCAGACAACAATGTTTGTTAGATCTACCGATTTCTATGTCATCTAAAATTGTAAGAGCACTGGTACCCATAACACAAGTTAAATCTTACAAAGGGTACCAGAGTTTCAATAAAACCAGAGTAAAATTACATTACTGATTGCTACGACAAATAGACTTAAGTTTTTGTATCTGGTTTCTGTACTTATATATTTTGTGACAATAAATTTTCATTTCATTCATTTCATTTCATTTCACACTCAGTGCCTTTTAATACAAAAACTACTTAATAAAAGAAGGCATTCTTTAAAGTGGGATTTAAATTCACAACCATCGTCTAAAGTCACGTTCGTTGCAATATTACGCTAAACAAATTTGACACAAAGAAAATATTTAAATTATATTCTAATAAAAGTGAGTCATTCTACTAAATAGCTGTCCAAGTGAAATGGGTGCAGCTGGACACGGGACCCTCTGTTTGCTACGTCACAGGAGTACTCTGCGAAATTAAAAAGGGCAACGGCCACGATCCCTATTATTGTATTAACTGACGTGCTTGCGAGTGTTCCCCAGGTCCTGAATTAATACATATTAATGTTACAACCATTACTGGAAAATCCAATTTTATTATTTGTTATTCGATCGATATCTCAAACTCAAGTGAATGTTTCTTGCGTTAGCCTATCGATTAAATTAAAGCATTTTGTTCAGCTTTACGCTATTGCCCTTATATAGCAGGGTAGGCAGAGGGAACCTAGTGTCGAGTCGCTCCATTCCCCACTTTCGTCCGAATTTTCGAGGTATTTCGTGTTGACACTCTTGTTATCACTCAACTCAAAAGTATATAATTTCCATATAGTTTCATATATATCTATTGGCGTGTAAGTCGTAAATTAAAATAAAGATATGTTCATGATATATACATATAAACAAACAACAGGAAAAATTATAATTGCCAACATTACCGGCTTAACCGTTCGAAGAAGCGGCTGTAAATATAAAAAAAAAAGTATAAACATAAATAAAATTTATTGTACGTAATGATGGTTCTGAATGTGAAACTAATTTAAAAAATACAACTATTCTCTTATTAGGGCATTTCACCTGCTTCTCCACCAATTACAACGTCGACTCCATTGATAGATCTCTTGCATATGCGCGTGCCATCAAAGTAAAAAGTGAACCTGTGACCACCTGTATACGTTTATACGGATAAAAAAATATTCCGTTTTATTCGACAGGTGTTGGCTATGGAGTAATTAATTTTACTAAGATTATGCGAATAAATAGATAGTGCAAAAAGTTGTCTAAAAGTCCTAACCAAAACTTGTTTGCGCAACCATCTGCCTTTTACAGTATTCGATGTTCGAGAATATGAAAAAAAAAAAATTAAATCACGCTTCACGCTGTATCCCACACACAGTAGGGTAGGAAGACGCAATGTAGTGTTAAGACACGCCAATCCGCACTTTGCGCCGAATTTTGAAGGCATTGACTCTACACGAGTGGCGGAATTCAACACCGCGCTTTGGACCAGAGCAAAGTAGAAATATAAATTTAATAAATATTCCATTTCCTCGAGTGGAGATCGAATCCACAACCAGCGTTTACAGTCAATCTTTGTGCCTCTGCGCCACGACTGGCCTCCTCAAGAATATGGAAATATGATTATTCGCCTCCATCGTCCACTTAGGTTCCCTATTAAACATAGCTATGTAGGGTGACAATAAGCCGCACAGGTTGCGAAGCAGGTGTAGGATAATTACCTACACCATCAGCAGCTGTGCCACCCGCGCTTCAAAATTGGCTGGTTTGATTAGTTTAATTCAAAATATTAAATATTTTTTCTTAATAAAATATTTTATATATGTAATGTATATATATAAAAGGACTTGTGCTGACTGACTGAGGTAAGACGCACGCAGAGCCGTAACCGCTGATGGTAGAAACGTGAAATTTGAACATATGTTTATTTTCATAATCTGGACATCCACTAAGAAGGGATTTTGAAAAATTTTAACCTTAAAGGGATGAAATTGGGGTTGAAAGTTTGTAGAGAAAAAAAATTAAATCGGCACCGATTTTTATAAAATTTGAAATTCAGACTCTTAAAAACATTTCATTGAGCACGTGTTTCATGGTTTTTTAGAATTCACCCCCTAAGGGGTTCAAATAAGGGGTTAAAAGTTTATACGGAAAAATCTTTAAATCTCTAAATTCATAATGTTAAAAATATTTTATTGAACACGTGTTTCTTGGTTTTTATAGAAGTCACCCCTAAGGATGCAAATACGCGGGCGAAGCTGCGCGTGCCCACTAGTGTAATATATTTTTATGAGCTTCACGCTGTATCCCGCATGTAGGAGGGTAAGCAGAAGGAACCCAGTGTTAAAACACATCGCTCTCCACTTTCCGCCGAATTGTGAAGGCACTCTTTGCTTCGACACAAGAGCGAATAAATAAAAAAAATCCCTTCAAATTAAATATTTACTTTCCTCGATTGGGAACTGAACTCACAACCTGTCGCGTTTACGCCACGACGTCTCAAATAGATATATACATTGTAAAAGATTTTTTTATTTGTGTCGGCTTTCAAAACGAAAAAAAAAGCAGGTGTATATACGTAATCTACATGTATGGATATAATTTTATGTAATTAATTCCACAGCTGTACGTCTAACCTAGAACCTACACACACAAAGTAGATTTGTGCTTGGAAATGAAATAAATATAAAAAAAAAAACAAGCAAACCACATCGCAGAAGCGTCAGAGGAGCCGTTCAAGTATTACGTAAGCAGTTTTTTTGCAATTATTGACCCCCCAGACACCCCCCCCTCCCCTATGTCATCAAAAATAAGCAAACCCAAGACCCCAATCCCATCACCCCCCCCC
>JAATLQ010034273.1:0-21906 GCA_013421005.1 Heliconius erato x Heliconius himera
GTCGGTAACAAGGTTAACGGAGCCTTAGCTGCATTGATGAGACGGCGAAACGTCAGCACAGCTGCGCGTTTGGCCGTACACAATGCAGTTTTGGTACCGACTCTGTTATACGGCAGCGAAACGTGGGTATTACAGAAGAAGAATGAAAGAAAGATGAATGCTGTGGAGATGCGATCTCTTCGTAGGATATGCGGAGTCAGCTTAGCTGATCGAATCCGCAATGAAGAGGTACACAGAATAGCAGGTACTAGCGAGGATGTCACGGTGAGAATGAAGAAGAACGTGCTCAGCTGGTTTGGGCACGTCGAACGAATGAGTGATGAAAGAATGGCAAAAAAGATTTATGATGGAAAAGTGAGCGGTAAGAGAGGTAGGGGGAGACCTCGGTTGACCTTCGAAAACACAGTATCAAAGATATCTGGAGGAAGGTCACGTAAAAAGCATGAGGACCCCCCGAAGGGCATGTATGAAGAGGTTGATGACAGTGGGCGAGGCGAAAGAGGTATGTAGAGACCGTAGCGTTTGGCGCTCCGTTCTCTCTGACTACCCCGCAAGGGATAAAGCGTGAAGCTAAGTTAAGTTAAGTTAAAAAGATTTTTTTTAAATTTCTTGCCTGTCTGTCTGTCTGTCTGTCGACATATTTTTGTCCGCATTTTTCTCTGAAAGAACTGAACCTACTGAAAATTTCACCAATTGCTTTGTTTTAACTCAACTTAATTACTAAAGTTTAGTTCATCAAAATCGGTTCATTAAAAAAAAAGTTATCGTCATTTGAAAGAAGTCGTAATTAATCAACACAGAGATAAAGAACGATCTTGAGATTTTTTAGAGAAAGATTTTTTAGTTGGTTCGTTCGTCTCCAAAGATTTTTTAGTTGGTTCGTTCATATAATATATGTAACTTATTTAAAACTGTACAGGAGTTAATATGCAATTATTACAGTTATTTTACAAAGAATATTATGAATCCTTCAAATCAATAATTTAACATTTAAGACTGTTTCTGAATGAGTAAATTAATATATTCACTGACATCAGCACATTTAACAGAGTATATTATATAGGTAAAAAGAACAAAGTTACAAAAATATATACGTGTAATAAATAATTAGCTTTATGCTTTAGTGCTTTAGCTATATTTTATAAATATCAAATATCAACAATAGTCGTATTTTTTTATTTAAAACAAACAAAAATTCTTTGACGATATTGTCGTAAAAAAATCATAATAGAAGTCATTATAGTTGTCAATCAATTCTGCTTATTAAGTCGATAATCATGTTTTTTAAGTGGGCGAAGCCGTGGGCGAGCTGCTAGTATCTAAATAAGATACATTTTATCCCAATTTGAGGAAGTTATTAAAATGTAAATAAGAGAACCTTGTTATCGACGAAAAAAAAACTAAAATCTTATATAAATGATGAATAAAATTTCTTCTTCTTCTTGAATTTCTATATTGACTATAATTATATGTATAACTAAATCCTCGTTGTCATATAGGTAGACCGCTGTATACTTTGTTTCAAGCTTAAATCAGGTTTCGCTTTTAAGCGCTCGCGTTTATTATTCTATATAATAAGATAAGTAAGCTTAAGACGCCAAGATGGCGGTTTGGCACAAAGACAATTTTTATATAAAAATATTGCTTACACTGCAACAGCACTCAAATGTGCCCTCATAATACATTCTTTGAAATATTCCAAAATAACAAACATAACCTAGATTTTAGATTGGAAGCGGCATTTTTATGTACGTTTGAATAAAATCTGCTGTGTCGTATGTGCATTACTTAATATAATAGCTTTAGGTTTGAATCTCGGCTGTGACAAAATTATTAATATTAACATGTTCTCCACTTAAACGAAATGCAATACTACGAACGGATTCTCTTAAGTGGAAGTGGTGATTGCAGATGTTTTTAACTTCTATGACGGCAAAATATGGAATGGAAAAAAATCACAAATAAGTGATCTTAACTATTTCATTATATTAATTTATATTTCAGCTTCACGCTGTATCCCGCACACAGCAGGGTAGGCAGAGGAAACCTAGAACCTAGTGTTAAGACACTCCGTTCCCTACCATTGCGTGCTGAGTGGCAGAACTCAACGCCGCGCTTTGCCTCTACACCAGAGCGAAGAAATGGAAATATAAATGTAAATAAATATTTTACTTCCTCGAGTGGGGATCGAAACCACAATCAGTTGCATTTACAGGAATGTACACGACAAAAATCACATATCTTTCTTATTGCACTATTTATCTTCCTTATTGCACTATTAAAAGGGAACCAAAAGAGTAATAAGAGTTTAAGTCCATTAAAAATCACTGAATTTGAAAAGGTATTCAACAATAGTAAATTCAAAGAGACAAGAAAAATGAAAGCCACGTTTCCGCGGGTACCTACAGATTAAATGGGTCACAAAAAGATAAGTGACCTATTAATAGAACAGAAATATGTTGCAACTTGAAAGTTTCATCCATTGTAGTTCCGAGATGCCGGTGAAATATTACTACTGCAGCTCTCCGCGTACTCGTCGTATCTTTTATTCTCTATTTTCTCCATCTTTCTTTAAAACTATTTGAATAGAAAACGGTTTTGAATGCGCTGTGTTTGAGCTTTTTTTTGACTTTATTGGTATTATAAGTTTAAAATAAGTGTGGCAATGGAGTTTTTAATTTGCGTGCCTGTGCATTTTGTTAGTTTAAGTACATTTGAGATAATGTTTGTGTTTCCCTTTTTTTACTAAAAATATTAGTTTCAAAAAAGGAATATTTTTTTGTAATATTTTAAATTATGAATACATCAATTCAGTGTTTTAATGATGTGAAGAAAATTAGCCTTTTTTTTTTAAATAGAATTTAACAATAAATATATTTATATTTAGAGTACAAATATATACTTGTACTCCTTTATAAAAAAGTAAGTAGTTTATAAAAAAATATTTGTAAAAACAAAAATCCCGACTGCATCAAACTAAAAAGAAAATAAACAAGCCCAATAGTTTATTAGGATTAACTGTCGGGACCTCTTTAAATTATGCGGGGTTTCTGGTAAAGATTTTATTGATTGAAGAATTACTTATAGGTCCCGACTGTTAATCCTAATAAACTATTGGGCTTGTTTATTTTCTTTTTAGTTTGATGCAGTCGGGGTTTTTGTTTTTACAAATATTTTTTTTTTTCATTTTTTTGTTAGAATTTATTATGATAATGATAATCATGATATACCTTTTTGAAATCTTGAAATTGAGCTCTTGAATTTGATACCCATATTGTAGTATTCGAAACGAAAAAAAATTTTTTCACTAAGTTCAATGGCGTACCACAGCCGCCATGATTGTTTTTTATTAACGTCACCTACCTAAGAACACTTGGGCTGCTAATACGTATCTAACGATACCTCAAATATGTAAATCCGTTCAGCGGTTCTGGAGTTACGAGGTAATAAAGAATATTACATACATACAAGATACGCGCGAAAAACATAACCCTTCCTTAGCAGTCGGGAATAAAATAATAATTAAATGTGGCTTATATTCTCCTGCAAAAAATCAACAATTTAAGAGAATAATTATTTAAATGTTATTTAAACTTAATAATTTTAATATAAATAATAAGAATAAAATGTAATAATTTTATCTCCAGTTTAAATTTTTCAATTTTTTTTAATCTTCAATTTAAAAAATTGAAAAATTGAGATTGAGACACAATAAGTAATTGATAATACGTTTTTAACCCCAATAAAAACAAAAGAGTGTTAAAAGTTTGATGTGGCTGTGTTTATGTATGTCTGTCTGTGATATCGTAGCTCCTAAACAAATGAACCGACTTTGATGATGGTCTTAAGCGAGAGTGTTTGTACTCGTAATTAAAGATAATATGTTTAGTTGTTTGACGATTATTAGATTTTTTCTAGTGTTTGTTTATATTTAGAGCTTTTAAAGAGTTTACCTCATTTTCTGACAATTTAAAGGAACACGATGTTTCAATACGTATAAAAATATATGTATTTTTAACAATATTTACATGTTATATGATTCTTTATCCAAGGTATAGGAAAAAGAACCATTTTAACATAATATTTGTAAACATTTCGCTCTTCATTACTTACTCATTGAGCACTTGAATAGTTAATTCAATAAAAATCAGATTAGATAGTTCCTCTCGCTTTATTTTATATATGATCCGATAAACAACGTGTAAAACTAAAGCGCACTGTTGTGAACCAGTTAAAGTTGCCATGTATTGGCTATTATAATAGAAATTTAAATGAATATTCAAAATAGAAAAATATTGAAAAATATATGTTAAATACAAAGGTGGCAATTGAAAGAAATAAAGAAAGAACGAAACACAAGGTTAGTGTAAATCGAAAGATATAAGAACAAGTGAATGAAGAGGAAATTCGAAAGATATGAAATATATGTGGAAATGCGTTTTGCTGCTGGTAAAAGAATTAACGATGCCTTACCTGCAGCGAAACGTAGGCATTATAGAAGAAATAGAAATGATGTGGAGATGCCATCTTTTTGAAGGATGAAGAGATACACAGAATGGCAGGTTCTGGCATTGATGTCACGATCAGAATGAAGAAGAACGATGCTCAGGTTATTTAAGCACTTCTAGGGAATGAGTGACGAAATAATGGTAAAAAGGTTTATAGATCAAAAGTGCGTGGTAAGAGAGGCAGGGGGCGACCTCGGTCGAACTTCGAAAACACGGCATTAGTGATACTGGAGGAAAAAGCATATAAAAATTATGAAATCTCCGGAGGTCACGTATGAAGACAGAGAGGTTAGTGACAGTTAACGAGGCAGAAGAGGTATGCAGAGGCCGTTACATCTTGATCTCAGTTCTTTCTGGCTACCACTTGCCATTAGGTTTTTTACTTTGGCTAGTCTATCTAATATACATAATAGTATATCTAAGAGAGTATTTTTGATACTTTTACATACGGGGAATTTTTGCCAAAAATGGTGATTCAAAAAACAAGAAGACCGCCTCAGGCATTGGAGCTCCTTGCCAAAGTAGAACTACACGATAACTTCAGTAAATGATCGTATTCAGAAACCAAAATAATGACTAAATCAAATAAGATATTTGACTGTTTTATTAAGCTAATCTTCAAAATTAACTGCAGATTTTGTTAAAAGTTACAATTAATAATTAAATTATTTTAGTTTATTGAAACTTTTGTAAAAGATAGGCTAATAAAACTTATACATAAATCAAGTATTTCTTATTAAAATTCTATATTATTATATTACAACTGAAGAAAAATAATATTTAGAAATTTATATTCGTATACATCATGAAAAACTAATAACTTTTTTTCAGCCTTACGATGTATCCTGCAAGTTGTAGGGTAGGCTGAGGGAGCCTAGTGTTAAGACACTCCACTCTCTACTTTCCACCAAAATCTGGAGGCATTACGTGTTGAATGGAGGAACTCAACCCCGCGCTTTGCTACGACACCAGAGCGAAAAAATTAAAGCTTCTATTTTCTCGAGTGGGAATGCAACCCACACCTGTCGCATATGCATTCGCACGCTTGTGCCCCAACTCCACGACTGGTCACTAATATATTTTTCACAATATCTATATAAGAATGCGTATTAAACAACAAAGTTCAAGTGTATATAATGAAAACATGGCTGCTGCGCTGCGGTGACCTACTGACCGGGGTCGACGCCCGGTGCAACGCGACCGGCAATTGACCCACGGACCTAGAAGTGGGACCTGACTTGGGTCTGATCTTGCGTAAATAATATTTTTACTATATTACTATACCTACTGTCTATCAGCAGCTGGTAGAACCAGCTTAAATACAGCTTATAGCCTAAAATATTGAAAAGTAATTTTTTTTTGCTCTGTATAAGGACCTGATAAGGTCTAGGAATAAGTGACTGTACTCTACATTTGTTCGATTAACCATAACTCCACGTTTTTTTAATCTGACTTAGCTTAACATCTATGCTATAAGATATATGTACATATAAGCGAGTGTGAGTGGATTTTACCCACAAAAGTTACATTATTGTAATGGTGGTTCGACCTTCATCTCCAACTTGCATCAACCCCCGCGGGGTAAAACACTCTGTTCCCCCACTTTCCGCCGTTTTTGGATGCGTGTTGAGTGACGGAACGTAATGCCTCGTTTAGTCTCGACACCAGAGCGAAAAAATGGAAATATAAATTGAATTTAATATTTCATTTCCTCGAGTGGAGATCAAACCAGTCGCGTTTAGAGTCCCATTGGTGCGACTGAGCCACGACTAGCTTCATCTTGTACTTTGCTTCATCTTGATTATTTAATTTCCCAGGTTTTGAGCATTACACGCAATGATAAAACGAAAAGAATTTAAGTAGTAGATATACATTGTATATAAAAAATTAGCTTCACGCTGTATCCCGCACACAGCAGGGTAGGCAGAGGGAACCTAGTGTTAAGACACTCCGTTCCCCACTTTCTGCCGAATTCTGGAGGCATTGCGTGTTGAGTGGCAGAACTCAACGCCGCGCTTAACCTCGACACCAGAGCGAAGAAATGGAAATATAAATTTAAGTAAATATTTCATCTCCTCGAGTGGGGATCGAACCCACAACCAGTCGGTTTTGCAGTTACACTTCGTGCCGCTGCGCCACGACCGGCCTCATTGTATATAAGTTGATCCATTTTATCCATTGCACATCATTTTTTATATTCATATATGACGAAATTAGTTATAGATCTGTCCAGTGATAGCAGGAATCAATGTCATATTTGCATTAAAAAAATCAGGAAAATTATATACCTATCTTTTTTTAGTTTCATGCATGTATCTCGCATGTAGCAGGATAAGCAAAGGGAACCACATGTTAAGACACTTCCCATTTTCTACAAACTTACAAGGCATTGCGTGTTGATTGCCGGAACTCAACGCCGCGCTTTTGCTTTAATACTAGAACGAAAAAATTAAAATAGAACCTACAACCGTCGCGTTACAGTCACACTTACCCCTGCGCCACGACGACTTCTATAATTATATATGTATACTATAAATATAAACATTCCTCCCAGTGGCATCTAAACCAACAGCAATGCAATACCACAGACGTCCCACGTCGATTGTAAAGGTTACTATTTTCAATATAATATCAAGCATAGCTATCTACATTACTATAATTTTGTTTATCAGCTTCACGCTGCAACCCGCATGTAGTAGATAGGCAGAGAGAGACCCTATTGTTAAGACACTCCACTCCCCACTTTCCGCCGAATTCTGAAGACATTGCATGTAGAGTGGCGAAACTCTACGTTGCTCTTTTGCCACCACTAATTGACACCAGACCGTAGAAATGAAAATATGAAACATTACATTACCTCGAGTGGGAATCGGACCCACAACGTCTACAGTCACTCGCTTGTACCACTGCATCACTGGCCTCAACTGCCTACTATAATATACCATATTCATATATGTCTATACAAACATAAAATTCAAACCATACAAGTACTGAGCGCATTTGCACTCCACCCTCAGCCAACAGAGGACACGGAGCAAACAGCTGATGCCCTACAAACGTCGCTGTTTCATTTCACTTGTTCTTTTATATCTTTGATTTTTGCTATATAATCAAATAGGTCAGCTGTGGAAGACATTCTTTCAGCGAGTCTTCACTTATTATACTTATTGTGAACCGTTCACTTGGCCATGAAGGCTTTTTTTTAAATATGGCGCAACTAATTTCGGTATTGTACAGTGTAGGTATAATATGTTAAAATAAAATAATTCAGCTTCACGTTGTATCCCGCACTGCGTGGAGGCATTGCGTATTGAGTGGCGGAACTCAACGCCGTGCTTTGCCTCGACACCAGAGCGAAGAAATAGAAATATATATTTAAGTAAATATTTCATCTCCTCGAGTGGGGATCGAACCCACAACCATCGCCACTCGTTCGATCAAACCAGCGCAAAGAAATGTTAATATTAAATATTTCACTTCCTCGACTGGGAATCGAACCCACCACCTGTCACATGACCACAAGTGGCCTCACCGATGTAAAAGTCACACCCAAGTAATAATCCGAGTAACGATCACATTTGCCCCCGCCCTCACCCAACAGCGTCGCGGGGCACAAAGCTAACAGCTGATGCCCTACAAAAGTGCATTGTTTCCTTTTAATTACTCTTTGATTTTTTAGCTCCAAAGACAAATGGGTCAGCTCGATAAGAACTCATTTCAGTTTTTTTCATTAGGTCACTTTAAATTGTCAGATCTCGGTTATGGTTGTTTTGTTTTTACGGTTAATTTTTGCGATTGATTACGGTTTTTTTTTACGGTTCTATTTTTTTTTTTGTGTAATTGTTTATTGTATATTTCATGTTACAATTTCACTTTTATAATAAAAGTGTAAGTAATTCAAATAAATAAAACAAATAAAGGCCAGTCTTGGCGCAGCGGCACGAAGTGTGACTGTAAAATCGACTGGTTGTGGGTTCGATCCCCACTCGAGGAGATGAAAGATTTACTTAAATTTATATTTCCATTTCTTCACTCTGGTGTCAAGGCAAAATGCGGCGTTGAATTCTGCCACTCAACACGCAATGCCTCCAGAATTCGGCAGAAAGTGGGGAACGGAGTGCGTTAACATTAGGTTCCCTCTGCCTATCCTGCCGTGTGCGGGATATAGCGTGAAGCAGAAATAGCATAACATATCTAACAATCAATAAAAACGTTATTAAAAGAATAACGTGTCATTAAAATCATACTGATATTATAAATGTGAAATTATGTTGGTTTATTACGCTTTCGCGCTAAAACTACTCAACCGATTATCATTCAATTGTGACTCATATTCACAAAGATATTAAAAAGGATATAGAATATTTTTTATTAAAACTTTACTATAATATAAAAATAATCTAAAGCGAGCGAAGCCGCATGTAGAGTCTCTAGTAAGTTATGAACAGTATATTTTTGTTCTTTTAATGCTTATTCTCTTTGTCATACGCCTACTTGGCAGTCGTAATCGTCTAAAATAGGTTAAGCCGTTTCCCGAACCATCTACAACGTTCAGTTTTTACATACTGTCTCATGTATTGTAATATGGCATTTACTTTTAAATACTCTAACCGACTTTAACCACTATACGCGGCATCCCGCATGTAGCAGCGTAGGCAGAGGGAACCTAAAGTAAAAACACTCCGTTTCCCTTTTTTTACTGTATTTTCGAGACATTGCGTGTTTTAGTGTCAGATTTCAACGCTGCAATTTGTCTTGTTACCGTAGCCAAATATATAAATTTGCCTTTTAATATAGAGTATATTTAAAGAGTGTAATATATACGTATGTACAGATAAGCAAGCCTTCATTTAATTTTAAGATGCATATTTTTTGTAATCTATTTTTGTAATTCTTTTTTACAGTATTACATAAGCCTTCACTTTGTATCAGAAAGCTAGAGGTTTTGTTGTTCATAGGAAGAGGAAATACATGTAAAAGTTTGTATACAGCTTCGTTACCCGAAGGTAGCAAACCACGAAGCTCACAAATGAGATAATTTATTTGAACCAATTAGTAGACCTTGACGTGACTCGTAGAACTTTTATAATACTAGTTATAAGAGAATAAATATGGTTTTAACAGAAATTTTAATTATAAAATTATTAAAATTATGCATAAATGGACAATTTTACACAATTATATGGGAAGAAAATAGGTCGAAAATAGAAAAGATGTGATACGTGGCGCAGAGGCAGAAAATGTTACTTTAAACGTGACAGACTGTGAGTTTGATTTCCACTCGAGGAAATGAAATAGTCAATATTTTCGTTTTTTTGCTCTGGTAAAGTAAATAAATAAATCAGCTTCATGCTGTATCCCGCACACAGCAGGGTAGGCAGAGGGAACCGGTGTCTTAACACTAAGACACTCCGTTCCCCGTTTTTTCGCTCTGGTAAATCGAAAAATCCTTTAGAATTCGATGGAAAATGTGGAACGGAGTGTCTTAACACTAGTTTCCCTCAGCCCACCCTGCTGTGTGCGGGATAGAGCATGACGCTATTAAAAAGAAACAGGTTAAGCCGTGTATAAAAAACAAACTAAACTTTAATTTATAATATACCATTGCCGAAAATGTCACGTAACTCAACCGTTTGATTAAGGTGAATTTCAACAGCCACAATTATGAAATAAAAACTAACACATTTTATATATAAAATTTTAAAGCATTTAACTACGAACACGGGTGAAACGTTGTTTTCCCCAACAATTAAACTACCAGTTTGATTATATCGCTGACGGAACTTTTCACCTAATTACTTAGGCTGTATTAATATAGGGAAAGCGGCATAAAAATAGGTCATATATTGGCGTGGGAGCGAGACGGAAAATAGTGCAACAAATTGTGGTATGGCGCTGTCTCTCTCTACCGGCGGAAATCAATAATGGCATCTGGCCACGTGGAGCCAGGAAGCACAGCCGTTCCATTTACTCTGGCCAAACGTCGCCAACGGACGACTTGGACGTTTTTATTTGAGTTTATTATATGAAAATTGAATTCTAAGGTCTTAGTGTAGCTTAGACTGATTCAAAATGGAGGTGAATCAACAATTAATCCCTAAACCCAACCCATGGATAATTAGCTCTATTACTGAAGTGAAAAATATAAGCTTTCTACTAACAATGATTGTCAAATTCTTTCCTTTAATTTATTGTTAATTTAATAGAAAACAATTACAATACACTGTTATACTACCTTTATTTTATATTTATACTAAATTAAATAAATTAAAGATATAATTTAAAAACTAATCATACACGACCTAATTCAATTTTGCTACTAGTGTCGCCATCTATTGAGGGGTAAATAAAAACAAACTTTAAACTAAAATTAAACGAAATGTGCCCTCTGTGTATTGACAAAGGCGGCAGTAGATGGCGCTAGTGAAAATAGTTCAAGTTTCTAACGCAATGAAATGGTGGCGTTAGTGTTATTTATAGGAGAAAACATTTCCCAGAGCTGTAAACAGTAGTTCAAAAGAGGGCGCATAAAGTAAGACAGGAGATTTTCAATTTTTACTGTAGATGTCGCTGTATTGGTAAAAAATATTTTCTAATAAATAAATAAATAAATAAATAATTATTAACTGAATAAATATGTTAATACGAGTTAATAAATCAAATTTAAAAAATTAAACCAGCTTCACGCTGTATCCCGCTTACAGCAGCGTAGGTAGAGAACCTAGTGTTAAGACACTGCATAAATTCGATTTGAAAGATCGTAACTTTCGGTCGAATTTTCCGTGGCATTGCCGGTTGACTGGCGAAACTCAACGCCGGGCTTTTGCCTAGTTGCCAGAGCTTAGAAATGAAAATATTAATAAATAATAATTTATTCCAAAGGTACGAGTTGTTAATAAATAAGATATATGAGCGAATCTATTGTTAGTCTAGTGTGTTGGCGGCACTTATCAATAATACATTATTAAAAACAATGTTTTTTTTTTATTTTTAACTGTTTGGGAGATTAACTCTCCCAATTTGAATGCAATTTTAACTACTATATTTTTATAAGCTACCTTTTACATTTAGTGATTGTTTTATTTCAATCACCTTTAAACAAAAAAGTTATATTAATTTAAGTTAAAAAATGTTTTTTCCTAAATTGGAATAAACTTAACCAAAGTCGCATGGATAGCTAGCCCACAATATATTTATTGTCTGGGCAAGCTAAGTATGAAAATGGTAATAACAAAAATTCACGTAAAATGTATTTTTTTAGAGACTTTTGAATTGAAAAAGCTGGACTTTTTGTTACATAATATATTAGTAATGTTTTTTATACATAGTTTACTGTTTACAAGAAAAATCTAAAAGTTTTAACATTAAATATTTTTTTAGCACACAAAGAAAAGCCTTTTGTATATTATTTGTGATGGTGTACACCAAGGATGCACACGCGGCCCGCCGGTCGAATACTGGTCGCGACAGCTAAAATAATACTCTCGTATATTCGAAAAATATTGAATTCTATTCCAGAATAAAACCAAAAACAATATTACCTATACTTCTGGCGGCCGGCTCGCCATCAGTCCATGATTTGCCCGAGTGGCCCCTAGTCTTAATAAGTCTGTGCAACCATGGTGTACACAAAATATCTAACACCAGTGCGCAGTTTTTTTTCCATACTAACTTTCAACCCCTAATTCATCCCTTTAGGGTAGAAATTTTTCAAAATCCCTTCTTAGTGATGAAAATTAAAAATAAACATCTGTTCAAATTTCACGTTTCTACGCACAGCGGTTACGGCTGTGCGTGCGTCTTATCTCAGTCAGTCAGGTACATATCCTTTTATATATAGGGGAGAGGGGGGTTTTTAACTTCTTTACTATTTCACAATGCTTAGTCCAACTATTGTGCCACAAAATCGTTGCATCATATGTAGAAAAAGAATATAAGTTAAAGGTGCAATATCAACTTTAGTAGCAGTATTCAAAGTATATGGGGCAGTTTTGAACTATAATCGAATTCAATAAAATTAAAAGGCTTATCAAACTTTTAAGTAATTTTATTAATAGACTTAACTTAATCAAATATCAGTACTATGCTAACTTAAAAAAATAATATACCTAGTTTAATATTGCGATTGTACTAGTACTAGAGTAAAATAACTTTAATATTATTCTATTCTTCTCTCTATCTTTAAAAAACGAACAATCAAAAAAGTAGTTTTGGCTTCGTAGAAGTAATTAACATTATGGGATCAATCATAGAATAAATCTTATATTATGAAAATAAAACAAAATATTTTTTAAATAAACAACTTACTACCCTAATTTGAACTTAGAAAAATTAAACTTAATGGAAAACATGGATGTAGTACGTGACGTAACCAGCAACTGAAATTGGGGGATGTAGTCTACGTAAGAAATATATATATATTTTTTTTTCGAACTTGAGGTAATTGCTGTTAGCCCTATTGGCCTTTACAGCGACACCGGGTGGGTAGGGAAGAGGGTACTCTGTCCCAGAAGAAATGCAAGCACTACCTGGCTGCTTGAGAGGAGTCGACGACTGTAAGGGCGCCCCCTGCGGGGCTCGAACCTCGGCTTACAATCGTCGAGCGTGCTGGACAAAGAAATAAAAATCAGCTTCACGTTTTATCCCGCACACAGCACGGTAGGCAGAGGGAACCTAGTGCTAAAACACTCCGTTCCCCACTTCTGGAGGCATTGCGTGTTGAGTGGCAGAACTCAACGCCGCGCATAGCCTCGACACCAGAGCGAAGAAATGGAAATATAAATTTAAGTAAATATTTCATCTCCTCGAGTGGGGATCGAACCCACAACCAGTCGGTTTTACGGTCACACTTCGTGCCGCTGCGCCACTTTCGCGGTATTTTTTTACATATAATAATATTCAAAACTGCCCCCTTTATTTTGTTCAAAGCTGCCTCAGTGGTATTTGAAAATTTCTTAACGTTTTTTTTTCAAGTAAAAGTTTAAAAATTGTAGTAATTTCTAGTTTATTGCATGATATATGAAACATTCTAACTAAAAGAGGAAAAAATAAAACCATATACTTTGAATTGGATCCCTGCGATCCTTACGCGTTTATTTAAAAATGCATAAAATTTTACTCAAAATCAAACCCTCCTCGTAACTCAACCACGGGCTCTCATATATCAGCGATGACAAGTGACACGTGTGCAAATTAGTGCTGCCACTACTCAAAAAAAATCAACCAAAATTTCTTTTTAAAATAGCTCTGCTAACACATATTTTCAAAGGTGCCCCTGTTCTAAGCTGCCCCCCTCTCCCCTATATATAGATAATTCAGGTCCATCCGAATTTTCATTAATTGGAACGTTTATTTAGACTGGAATATTAGTTACGTATAATATTTTAAAAAATATCACCTACAGCAGTACACTTATTTTACAATTTATTTCTATTGCTCTTATTGTTTAAATCTATGCCTTTTTAATTTATGTTTGTTTTAGCTTCACGCTGTATTCCAAACATGTGAGGAAAAACAGAGAGAACCTAATAAAATAATGTTAAGACTTCCGTTACCATTAAGACAATTCGGTTCCCTACTTTCCGCCGAATTGCGAGTTGTGTGGCGGAACTCAACACCGCGCTGTCCCTTGTTTGATAACAAAATAATTTCATTTTTCTTGCTCTGATGAGCAGGAAAAATGAAATTATCAATATAGCATTTCCTCGAGGGGGGATCGAACTTATATACATTCTGTCGCGTTTACAGTCTTGCGCCTTATGCCCCTGCGACACGACAAAATAGGATTGTCATACCAAAAATAAAAAAAAACCCGCACACAGCAGAGTAGGCAGAGGGAACCTAGTGTTAAGAAACACCGTTCTCCACTTTCCGCTGAGTTCTGGAAGAGTGGCGTGTTGAATGGCGGAACTCAACGCCGCGCTCAACATCGACACCAGATTG
The DNA here is from genome assembly GCA_013421005.1 of Heliconius erato x Heliconius himera. Classification (NCBI taxonomy): domain Eukaryota; kingdom Metazoa; phylum Arthropoda; class Insecta; order Lepidoptera; family Nymphalidae; genus Heliconius; species Heliconius erato x Heliconius himera. The sequence goes on from JAATLQ010034273.1 coordinate 14,451, forward strand.
AAGAAATGGAAATATAAATTTAAGTAAATATTTCATCTCCTCGAGTGGTGATCGAACCCACAACCAGTCGATTTTAACAGTCGTGTCATTAAAGATTTTTATTAATTAATTGTTTTAATCTGCGAACATCGTGTAAGCCCTTACAGTGTAAACGGAGGAAGCAATCAGTGTAATTGAATATTTTGAGCCCATAGCTTAAAAGATTGTTAGATAAGCTTATACTCGTACGTCCCTTGTACTATTGTACTCTTGTACATACTCTACATTTCTTATTATGCTCGCTCGTATATTAAATATGAATTATTGATATGTTGCAGTTTCTTATTTCACTAGTATTTTTTTTTTAAATAATAATCATACAAATCTATGTAAAAAAATTATTTCACTTGATATCGTTTAATGAATAATGCTTTGACTAGTGGTTAAAAGTTTTAATCGTTGTGATTTTTTAAAGAATCAGAGGTAACATATTTAGAATATTTGGGCACCGTCTTCCTTCCTTCACCGTGAATTCCTAACAGACTGCGGCTGCATCTTACATTCCCAACTTCTTACAGTATTTATTGAAATCGCCGGGACGATTGTATGTATAATATAATATTTTATTAGAATAGTGATTCGTAATGTTGATTGATTTGTAAGATCAATATAAGTCGTTGGATCGAACGCACTACCGCAAGGGGGCCGATATGTTAAAGCGCACAGCACCCAGCTCACAGTCGTGTCTCGAGTATTCTCTACGTTCGAAGAAAGTATTAGAACCATAGGCGGAGACTACTACATATACCGGAGCTAGGACATAAAACAGCATCACACACCTACTAATCACATACCAAGCCGTAGAACCACAGTGGTATACAACATGTCAACTACCAACGCCTTACAAGTATAGCTTACGAACCGCGACCGAGACGAGACACCATCAGCCACGACATACGTAGTTAATATTGCTATAACAGTTCGCATAAGCCCATCACGTCAAACTCGGCGACATCAAGCAACATTCAATATTGTAATTTTGGTCAAAGTTCATTTTGATCCACAATATGAGTCGCCCCTACACATATTGTGCCTTCATAATAAAATCGAATCTTAAAAGATCGTGTTATTATAGATTTCTAATTATTATATTATATTTATTAAATGTTTGGTTGTCTTTCAGTGTCTCATATTTATTAGTACTTAATTTTTTGACTCGACCGCTGCTTTCCGTTAGCACTCACCTACTAAACTAAAAACTAAACTAAACTAACTTCACGCTTTATCCCTAGCGAGGTAGTCAGAGAGAACGGAGCGCCAAACGCTACGGTCTCTATATACCTCTTTCGCCTCGACCACTGACATCAACCTCTTCATACATGCCCTCCGGGGGGCCCTCATGCTTATTACGTGACCTTCCTCCAGTATCTTCGATACTGTTTTCGAAGGTCAACCGAGGTCTCCCCATACCTCTCTTACCGCTCACTTTTCCATCATAAATCTTTTTTGCCATTCTTTCATCACTCATTCGTTCGACGTGCCCAAACCAGCTGAGCACGTTCTTCTTCATAATACCCACGTTGCCATATAACAGAGTCTATGTATAATATATTCAATGCCGGTTACGACACTCGGGACATTTATACATGAACTTCTCTACATTATTATGATGTAAAAAATAAGTGGATTGTATTATACATAATTAAATATGCTATTTATGTGTATTACAATGCATATTATTATTATTTTTTTATTTATTTACTACATCATACCCAAGGTATGTACATACATACTGTTAAAATTTGTTACAGCTTTAACATTTAGTTCCGTTTAAAATTTTTTAACATTATAAAATTTTAAAAATATTAATATAATATTATAAAATAGAAGAATCAAATATAATAAAAATAATTTCATACATATAAAGGAGACTTCTATATAGTTCAGAATATTTTTTACTCTATACGGTAGATATATTTTATCAAATATAAAAAAAAAACAATAAACTCACATAATATCCCCGAGCTTAAGGCGCGTGTGTATAAGAGCGCAGGTCTTATGATCGGCGACGGCGACGGCAGCGCGGCGGCGGCGTGGCGGGCGCGGGGACGCCGGTGGGGACTCGCGCCCGCCACGCGCGTGCACTGCTGGGGAGCTGCCGCGCCGGCGCACCGACGCGTGCCGCCCTCCCACGCCACCCAACATTCTGAAAAAGGAGAAATTTTAATTATTATATTATTTTAAGGTCCAATCAGCTTCACGCTGTATCCCGCACAGCAGGGTAGGCAACGGGGAGCTAGTGGAGACATTGTTTGTTGATTTACAGAACTCAACGCCGCGCTTTACCTCGAGACCAGAGCGAAAAAGTGAAAATACAAATTTCAAGAAATACTTCATTTTAACAAGTGGCGATCCAAGTCCATAACTAGTCCCGTTTACGGTCACACACTTTTTCCCCTGCGCCACAACTGGCCTCATTATATTATTTCGTTAGAAGATATTTCGTTAGATTCGTCTTACTAAAATATTAGACAATATTGACTTTTTCACATTATAATATAACAATAAAAAACGCTTTTTATGTAAACTTTAGAATGGGGTACTTATCTTGGATAATTAAATAAAGAAAAAGGTAGGTTTATTTGTATAACAAAATGCAACAAAAATACCGAATTACGTCACTTTTGTATTAAACCGACGACATATGTATGTACTTTGCATGTTTAATATCGTTTGTTGCAGTTGATCAAACCTTAACCACACTAAACTTAGCCAACAAGAAGCCTTTAAAATAAGGATAACCTGATCTAGGCACAAAGATTATAAAAGATACAAGAGATTTGGATAGACTGAATTAATCACATGTCATAAGTCAGTATTAAAAAACAAATTAATAGGGAAATACTATAACTTTCTTTTTAACCATACATACTACATTGTAAAATAAAGAGGTTTTATACGGTATTCTTGTTGATAATAATTTATTTGAATGCTTGTCACATAACAGATGGCGTAGATTGTGTTTTATTATTTGTCATTATAAAAAATATAACACAACAAGTGCGAGTCGGGCTCGCCGACAGAGGGTTCCGTACAAAAAATTGGAGGTATCGAGCTTTTTCTGAAATTCCAACATCAGCTTAGCCAGAACCCTTTTATCTGATACTTCATTTGAAGTTAGCGCCTTTAATATCAATTTTTGCCCCCTTTTAAGATATAACACAACAAGTGCGAGTCGGGCTCGCCGACAGAGGGTTCTGTACAAACAATTGGAGGTATCAAGCTTTTTCTGAAATTCCAACATCAGCTTAGCCAGAACCCTTTTATCTGATACTTCATTTGAAGTTAGCGCCTTTAATATCAATTTTTGCCCCCTTTTAAGATATAACACAACAAGTGCGAGTCGGGCTCGCCGACAGAGGGTTCCAACAAAAAATTGGAGGTATCGAGCTTTTTCTGAAATTCCAACATCAGCTTAACCAGAACCCTTTTATCTGATACTTCATTTGAAATTAGCGCCTTTAACACCAATTTTTGCCCCCTTTTAAGGCTATTATTTTATAGGATTTACCCACAAATATATAGTTTTCATATATATATTTGTGCTTAAATCCTAAAAAATACCCTTATAGCCTAATAGTTTAACCGGAAATACACAATTAATTTTGATTCCCTTTATGGTGTCGAAATACGGGTTTTTTATAATATAAACGGCCATATCTTTTATTAAGTAAATGTAGAAATACGATTTTTTTAGGAAACTATTAGGCCGTAAACCTGAGTATATGGTTCGAATTTCTATTTCATATTTCCAAGCGTTTCTGAGATAAAGGCTCTTGACAGAAAGACGCGCAACAAAGCGATCTCTTTTCTTAAAAGGTACGGAACCCTAAAACTTCCAAGAATCCAAATACAAAATTATTATACAATTAAGCATCAATTTCCGTCAAAAGATATCACAAAAAAACAGCAGAGTTAGTAAATAGCGGGCAATTAATATTAACTTCCTGCTGAGGATTTCATCTTTGATCGTCGTCAAAGGTATCAGCAACAGATAAAGTTCACGATAACTTTATAATTGGCCACTATACCATCTGAAGAGATTTTATAAAGGGGCGACCGTTTATGGCGATATTTTTGGGAAAAACTGAGTTTTTTGTTATTATTTGTTATATAAAAATTATGTAAATTGATTCTCAAATGCGAAGTTAAAAATAAATCTGCTTCACGCTATATCCCGCATACAGCAGCCTAAGCAGAAGGGACCTAGGGTTAAGACACTCCGTTCACTACTTTCTGCCGAATTTTTTGGAGCATTGCGTGTTGAGTTGCAGTACTCAACGCTGGGCGTTTGCCTTGTTACCAGAACGAAGAAATGAAGATATCTATAAATAATAATTCATTCCCTCGAATGGAGATCGAACCTACAACCATCGCGTTACAGTCACACCCTTGTGCCCTTGCGCCACGATGGCCTCAAGTGCGAAGTTAGGTTGCAATAAAAGATGGAATAAATAAGGGATTAGTGTTAAGACATTCCATTCTCCATGCACCACCTAATTGTCTAATATTCAATATATTGTGGGTTCAATAGAGGAACTCAACTCCGCGATTTGTCTTATTACTAGAGCAAGGAAATGAGAATTATTTATTCGCCTGATTGGGAATAGAATTCACACCCGTACCGTTTACAGTCCGACGCTGTACCTCTATTTCAAGGTGTCTTCAAAATATATTTATTTTTATTTCATTAAACAAGATGACTGTTAAAAATGTGGTTTTTATCACCCATATTTTAAAAAAAACAGACGGTTTTGAACAATATTATAAAATAACCAGCCACGTCAAGTATACCAATTGATCAGTGTCTAATTCTTAGCCATCATACTTATATAATTATTATTATATAAATTATTATACTATACTATTCCCAATATTTTCTTATTTTATTATTTCTCGTGTTAATGTTTTAGCTAGAACATTCTTCTCGCGTCTACGTCCCAGGATACTAAAGTTAAGCTTAGAATTCGGTGAGTGCTCGCCAGTGATACAGCCATTGTATTGAATCACAAAAGCCCTACAATTACGAACTCCAAAAGACTATGATACTTTCTTCTAATATATAATAATAATATTATACCACATTTTATTTGTTGGAAAATAGTGCAATAGGAACGTTTCTGTTCACGTGATGGCCGTGGACTCGATTCCCAATCTGAGTAATGAATTAATTTAATTTCTCTGATCTGGAAAGAGTTACTCAAACAGAATTAAGTACGATTTACGTTACACAAGGTTCCCTCTGCCTATATTGCTATAATAAATTAAATAAATATAAAAAATAATGTGTAACTAAGTGAGCGAAAGAGATAGAGTATTTTATAATTTAATTCAAATTAAATCAGCTTCACGCTGAATCCCGCACACAGCATGGTAGGCAGAGGGAACCTAGTGTTAAGCGTTCCTCACTTTCCGCCGAATTCTGGAGACATTGCGTGTTGAATGAGATTACCGAAGAACGAAGTAATGAAAATATAAATGTAAGTAAATATTTCATCACCTCGAGTGGGGATCGAACCCAATACCAGTCGATTTTATAGTCACTCTCTGTGCCCCTGCGCCGCGACTGGCCTCTTTTAGTTGTATAATTTATTAACTAATTTTAATTATTTACCATAAACATATACTTAATTAAGGTAAATTCACAGCTGTAGCAAAGTCACTTCGTAATCATAATATTACTATAGGCTATAATTTTCTTATGTTTTGATATAAATTTTGCCTACTCGACTTCATACTATATCCCGAACATAGTTAGAAAGCCAGAGGGAACGTAATGTAAAGCACTCCGTTTCCAAGACACTGTTTTCGAGTGTTATTTCGAGTGTTTATGTTGTGTTAGTTGGAGGAACTCAACATCGCATATTATTTTGTTACCAGAGCCAGAATTAAAAGTGCTTAAACTCTATATAAGAAAAAAGGAAAAACAGTTTTTGATTTTAGTAAAAGCTTCACTTATCAGTGAATATTAAAAAAACACGTAGAATAGTTCCTATTTTCCTTTTTTAACTTTTAAAATATTACGAAACACTAGAATTTAAAAATATGTTTTTTCATTTTATTTTAGACAATCACGCATCCAGGTCTACATATAAAGGCACCTGAATGTCAATCAAATTTGAATAGTTCGTTTATTATAAAAATGAAAAACCCGGTTTTACGTTTTCATGCGTTAAAAATCTAAAAATAGAACTAAAACACATTTAACTAAAATCCTTTTTTCTATTAACGTAGTTAACATAAATGTAGTAAAAAAACATTCTCATAATCGCCATTTTTAACACTATGGCATATTAGGCCAGTCGTGGCGCAGATGCACAAACTGTGACGCGACACACTATGGAACACACACAGGAAATGAAATATTTATTTAAACTAATATTTCCATCCTGGTTTACTTCGCTGTATACGTAATCGCGATAAACTCTTTAAAAAATCTAAAAAGAATCCCAATGACGTAATTCACAAAGTAATTTATATACGATACAAGAACTTTTGCAATAATTTATTAAAGAAAATAAAAAGAAACTATGAACAAAATGAATTCCAGAAGGCTAAAAATAACACAAAAAGAACGTGGAATGTTATAAAAAAAATCTGTAACATCTCTAGGGAAAATACGAAAGTTTCAGCAAGTCTATTAAAATTAGCCGTTGATCCGAATGAGGCTGTCAACAAAGTAAATGAGTACTTTGCTGATGTGGGGAAGAAACTTGCGTCTGCTGCTCATTTTAAAGATGTTCCTCAGAAGTACATCCCCTATATGGTCTCCCAGACTGTGCCAAATTCGATGGTGTTGATTGGAACGGATAGCTCAGAAATCAGATCCTTGATTGGAGGTCTCAATAATCAATGTGCAGTGGGGTGGGATGGCATAGCATCAACTATAATTAAAGCTGCGGTAGATATTCTTACTCCCTCCATTACTTATGTCTGTGATCTGTGTCTAACTCGAGGGGTTTTCCCAAAAGTGTTCAAAAAGGCTGTGATTCACCCAGTCTTTAAAAAAGGTTCTAAAGATTGCATTAGTAATTACAGACCTATTTCAGTACTTAGTACTCTTTCTAAGATCCTCGAAAAACTTATAAATAGAAGATTGACCTCTTATCTAGATAAATTTAGCTTACTTGCCTCTAACCAATATGGTTTTAGATCTGGTCGATCTACAGAGGATGCCCTTATGGATTTGGTGGGCGATACAGTGCAAAATATGGATAAGAAAAGGAAGACTGTAGGTATTTTCTTAGACATTTCTAAAGCTTTTGATACTGTATCTCTACCTCTTCTGTATAAAAAGTTGGAAAATTTTGGTATACGGGATATTGCTCTGGATCTCTTTAAGAGTTATTTGTCTGAAAGAACTCAAGTAGTTAAAATTAATAGTACCACTAGTGACGAAGCCAGCCTCTCATACGGA
>JAATLQ010034274.1:0-21926 GCA_013421005.1 Heliconius erato x Heliconius himera
CCCCCCATGTCATCAAAAATAAGCAAATCCAAGACCCCCCCGCCCCCCTACAGTGCTTACGTAATACTTGAACGGCCCCCTAAGGGTACCAAACGTAAACAATCACAAGGTGATGTATAAAATGAGTGGGAGAAAGTAGATATACTAAGAAATACAGGAATTTCGAAAATAACCAAGCTCTATATTTTGTTTAATATCTTACATAGAGATGGCCTGGTTATTAAAAAAGTCACATAGACGATGATCGATGGCCATTTGGACAATCAATATCACAAAAATGTATAGACCGTACTGCATAAGAAGCAGAGGTCAGCCGTGCGCTCGGTGGCTAGATCAGATTATAAGTAATGAACACAGGAAAAGATTGGACTGCCAAGAACAGAAAAAAATCGAAATATATTGACTTTTGTTTCATGAAAAATATTTGCGACATTTTCAAATAATCTGTATATTATCTTTATGTGACATTATTTTTAGGTTCGTTTTAAAATATAAAAAAAATTCTTATAAATAAAAAAATTTACGTCTTACTATTTATATAATTTAATATATATATATATATATATATATATATATATATATATATATATATATATATATATATATATATATATATATATATATGTGTATATGAAAAATATTAAAATATTAAAAATGTCTAATAGATTCATACAGAGCAGGTTGTCCAGGTAGGGCAGATATTGAATGGAAGTGTAATCAGCGCTATTGAGTTGGAGTCGTCACCTGCAGAACTTGTTGTTATTGTGGGCATTCACTAGGATCTGAATGACGGTACGGGGCCCGCGGGCCACGTTCACCCATTCAATTTGTGAAAACAGAACTCACTCAATACTAAAACAGCTCGATTTGTTAAGCAACCGGTTCCTTACCGCTTGGTAAATTACAGTTTGCGTTACCATAATGTTCAAAATTAGTTTAAAGTAAACTTACTGTCTCGAACAATTAACAAAAAATAAATATTATATAACGTGTGTGCTTTTACCTTTTTTTTTCTTCCTTCATTCTTAAAATATTTTATATATTCATCTTACTAAAAACCATATTTACATATTTTTTTACATTTTTAAAGTTAGAACCGGACCGCGGGTTTGAGTCCCGCTACGTTCGAATTTTTATACGTTTTGTAAATAAGTATTTTTCTTTCCTAAGCTTGGAATAATATTTTAAAAATGTTAAAAATATTTAATAAATAGCATTCTCTCTTGCCAGACGATAATTCTTAGTAATTATCTTTAGATGCTAACAACATAAATAAGTTGTAACAAGCGTATAAAAATTCAGTTTCCAGGAGGTGCGGGTTCGATTTCCGCTACCTTCAAATTTTTATACATTTTCTAAATAATCATATTTACAGTTTTGTAATACAGCCATACAGCCATAAACAATTTGGTAAGATGAATTCCATAGCTCCCATAACAGTTGGTTATAGCGCTTGACGGAGTAGGTACTCAAAAAGGTTCTGTTAATGCGACAAATTTAGTATAAAAATAGAATTTAAAAAATCAAAACACGCTGGTTGTAGTTCGATGTCAACATGCACATGTTTATATTTAAATTATTTTCTTTGCTCTTATTCTGACAAATCAATGTGTGGCATTGGCTTTTGCAACACATCGCGCAATATCTCGACTTAGGATGGAAAGTAAATAATAAAGTATAATTATTTATCTTTAGGTTCCCTGCACATAATACTACTAAGCGAGTAAAAAAAAGCGTGAAAGTAAAATAAAACGACTTAAGACATTTATAAAATTTAGAGTTTAATATTCGAAAATAAATCATTCCTAATATTGAATAACATACAAATTATATTAGTATCAAATAATAAATGAAATGTAAAATAACTCTTTATAAATACGTTCTCTGTTGGCTACCAGTATTTCCTGAATGCAAACACCGGATACAATCGTATGACCGGAAACACTTGTTTGAGCGCTTGCAGGTAAGTTCCCATTGGATTAATACGAGTTTACACTTACATGTACGTATGGCCCGCGGGACCCTCTGAACGCACGTGCAAGGACCATGAACGTATACAATAATTTTCTGATCCGGATTTTATTGCGTCGTACATCTTTCTACGTCCTCCATTCTGTGAGATGTTAAAACTTTCTTGTGACGTGAACGGGAAATAAATTACTGATTATTATAGTAAGATAATTGCATCGTAAATTGAGTAAGTACCTACATCATGTGAATAATAGTATGGTAAAGATGTTTATGCTTTATACACTATTTAAAATATAAAATTATCGCTTAGGTTTGATAACGAAAAATATTGTTAATTACTTATTTTAATTATACGATTAAATAAATCAGCTTCACGCTGTATCCCACAGCAAAGTAGGCAGAGGGAACTTAGTGTAAGACACTCCGTTCCCCACTTTCTGCCGAATTCTGGAGGCATTGCGTGTTAAGTGGCAGAACTCAACGCCGCGCTTTGCCTCGACACCAGAGCGAGGAAATGGAAATATAATTTTAAGTAAATATTTCATCTTCTCGAGTGGGGATCGAACCCACAACCAGTTGGTTTTACAGTCACATTTTGTGCTGCGCCACGACTGGCCTCAATTATACGATTATTTGGTTGTTATTTCGTGTGGTATTTTTTTATTAGTCTACTTATTCTATATTTAAAAGTATTCCTTTTACCAAACAAAGGCAATGTGTCTTGAAGAGATACAGTAGCAATGTGAACTTTAGTTGGGCACACCGAGTGGCAACAATAAGATATTACATTTAATAGTCGAATGGTTTAGAATAATTGAAGAAGTTATTTATAAGTTTCCTCTTGAGAAGCAAATCGTGTGCGCGATCGTAGCCGGATGCCGCCACCCTTCGAAGGGCATGCCTTCACAAAGGTATTTAGTCTATTTAAAGACATCCTGCTCAGTGCGGGGGCCCAAGTCCTCTCGCACGTGCACCTAGTGTCCTATGCTCGCCGACCTGTCAATTACTGTCACCCTCACCTATCACTGCGCTCACAATGTCACTTCTGATAACTTTGCTATCATTCTGAGCGTAGAAGGTTCCCAACTCGTTTTGATATTAGACATGTTCCAATACCGATATGGTTGTTGTACTTGAATCATTAAATTGATATTATTTTGTATGTACATATCTACAGCTTATCAAAAATAATTTTTGAGTATTTTGAATTTGAATTTTTGCCAGTCACGGCGCTTGGGCACAAAGTGTGACTGTAAAATCGACTGGTTGTGGGTTCGATCAACACTCGAGGAAGTGAAATATTTATTTACATTTATATTTTCATTTCTTCGCTCTAGTGTCGTGGCAAAGTGCGGCGTTGAGTTTCGCAATTCAACACGAAATGCTTTCAGAACTCGGCGGAAAGTGGGGAACGGAGTGGTTAAGACACTCCGTTCCCTCTGCCTACCCTGCTGTGTGCAGGATACAGCGTGAAGCTGACTTTTAATTTTAAAGTAAGATTATTATTTCTGAAAAATTATAATTTATTAAGTTTTAATAACTTTTTTTTAGAGGCCAGTCGTGGCGAAGCGGCACGAGGTGTGACTGCAAAATCGACTGGTTGTGGGTTCGATCCCCACTCGAGGAGATGAAATATTTACTTAAATTTATATTTCCGTATCTTCGCTCTGGTGTCGAGGTTAAGCGCGGCGTTGAGTTCTGCCACTCAACACGCAATGCCTCCAGAATTCGGCAGAAAGTGGGGAACGGAGTGTCTTAACACTAGGTTCCCTCTGCCTACCCTGCTGTGTGCGGGATACAGCGTGAAGCTAATTTTGATTTTTTTTTTTTAATAACTTTTTTTAGTAATTTTTAATAGCTAGAGACAGGAGCGCCAAACGCTACGAAACCACTTTTCTCGAATAGAATATCTACTTGTATAAAACAAATTGATCTTGTCACGCTCAGTCAACTTTGATATTGTTCAAGAAAGCAAAATTTATCTTCTAAGCTATATTATGAACCAATTGAAAACAATGCAAACCGATTATAAGGAGTAGTGAAGCGAAGATTATAGCGCTTGCTTTAGACAAGTACAGGCGCGGCCGCCGTCGAGCGCAGAACTCAATGACACGCGGCCGCTAACCACTTGTACTGCTACTGTATACCTTATAAAATCATTCTTAAATCGTAATTTAGATAGAAATCAAAATGTCTATTTCCTGCTTTTTTTTATCAACAAAACATATTATAAAACATTTAAAAAAAAGCTAACTGTAGTTATTTCTTCATATTTTTTTTATAAATAACAAATCAACACATACGTTTATCTCTACGCATACTTATAACCCTTATTAGGATTCCGTACCGTAAAAGAAAAAACGGAAAACAGTCTGTCTGTTCGTCTATATGTTTCACCGTGTGTCAAAGTCATTTTTCTCATATTAATATCTAATATGACTTGGCTACAGTCTAAGAGACTGTCGCCAGATCTGACTTCTAAGTTAACGTTATCAAAAGATACGAGCGTTTATGCATCGTTTTAGTCGTACGGAAATCGCCGCGTAATCAAAACTTAATAGGTACTTATTGTACTTCCTATGAACCTGCAATTTTGAAATTTATACAGGATTTAAGTTACATTTACAGGATTAAAAAATAAAAGACAGCTTACGAAAGATTTATAAGAATTTATCGGCTCACGGGATGGAAGTTAAATATATTACAAAAAAAAAAATACAAATTTATGCTTGTAGTTAAAAATGAATGCATCCACCGGCAAATTTAAGTTTATTAACTTTTGTAAGTTCTAATTACACATCCCGTTAACCTAGAATCGAGAATTTGGTGACAAAAATTCGGTGACTCGCAATTCACCGATTATTAGCAGTGAAATATAAAACACTGTTTGTCGAAGCGGAATTCGATTCCTTTACCATCTTGCGCAGTCTTCAATAATTCAACTTACCTTTTGCACCACAATAATGATAAAAATAAACTTGCTTATATAGTAATTAATATATAATAAAATTATATACACTTTTTCCTAAAGTAGGTAAATGATTTACTTAAAATTTTAAAATATTATACAATGTCATATCAGTACCTACACATATTATTCAACATTCTTTAGTTATTTTTGTATTGATTTGAAAAATGATGAACCAAGATTTATTACGTACAAAGCAATCACCTGCGCGCGCGCGTCCCGGAGTGAAGCTATACTCTTAAGTCAGTCAGTTCCTCTTTAGAGTTTCACGTGCAGTAATATTCACGTCACATGACAGCAACCCTCCTTTTCTTCAAAGAGAGCGTTGACCTGACAATCGCTCCCCTCATGAATTCCAAATCTATCGAAACCATATGTTTTTGAGCTACCTCTTAATTTTTTTTACATATATTATAACCACTAAGGAAACGTCTAATATATTTTTTTAATGTATGTACACATTCGAAAGAAACATTTGAAATATAACATTACTACGACCGCCCCTAAAATCATATCATGTAGGTTATAAGTATATTACAATCAAACGACGTCACAAAATAAGTACTCTCTCAAAATTCATTTCGTACGGACACCATGTCCGCCATAGACCACAGATTACATAAGTAAATCAATCGAGTTCAAATATCACACGGGCCATCTTATTTTCTAGTCGAGACACTTGCGTAATTGGATCGATTTGCACAGAGTGACCGCATCGAGCATCGGGGAAGGAGCGTGGATTGCGCAAGCTAACAATGATCTATGCTTTACAGTAAAATCAATCTATCTCATCATAACTTACCTCATCACTTGTTCCGTATCTGTGAACGAAGCATGGAATTTTGTTGCATAGGGTTCCCTGTTCGACAATCGAAATAGAAGTTGTTAAATGGTAATTTAGTCGATTATATGTAGTATAGATATACCATATTAATAAACAAGATTGTTTATTTACAATAATTAGCCACAATTACCTCCTTGTATATTTAATACATTATATAATTATTTATTTGAATGTACATTTTTACTTGATGAAGTAACCAATTCATAATTAGGTATAGTTAATAAAAACTAAAGCAAATGCAAACGTGCGACTGTAAGCACCGGGTTGTGGATTCGTTTCCACTCGAGGTAATCAAATATTTCATATTTTCATTTCCTCGCTCTGGTAACAAGGCATAGAGCGGTGTGGAGTTGCGCCACTCAACACGCAGTGCGTCCAGAATTAGGCGAAAAGTGGAAATCAGAGTGTCTTAACACTGTGTTCCCTCTGCCTTGTTGTTTACGAGATACAGCTGAAAAAAAATTAATATCTTTAAATAATATGATAATAAAATGTATATACCTAATATGTTAAAACGAATATGCAAATTTAATTCAATAACTAATCGAAACAGAAAGAACTTTATTAAAATGTGTACCTGTCTTATATAAATAAAGATATAATTTTAGAGCGTATAATTTGTATTACGAATCTGTTTGTAATCGATTATTTGTTAGCAATAATTACTTTTATGCTAAATAATGATTACAACAATTATTTACTTAAAATTTGGCAAGATATGTTTCAAATATGGTTACATAGTAATAAATTTGTCTATTAAATTAGTCTTTTACTAACGCATTTCGCCGCCCGCGCTGGTCTGCACCTAGAGCTAGCTGCCCATAAGTTTGTCTCTCTATTCATAATGTCTCGTTACATAGTGGTTACCCCACACCCACATAGAGTGTAGAATTTACACGTCACATTTAATTATTATAAAACGCCACTGGTCAGTCGTTCATAATATTCATGATTGAGAATAATTAGATCAATTAGACCAAAGCCTCGAGAAGGCTATTAATTTACTAAAGATTTAGTTAGGTATATGTTTCTGTTGGAAAATTGTAACTTTACTAGTCATCCTAAATATAAATTTAATATTATTAATAGAGGCCAGTCGTGGCGCAGCGGCACGAGGTGTGACTGTAAAACCGACTGGTTGTGGGTTCGATCCCCACTCGAGGAGATGAAATATTTACTTAAATTTATATTTCGATTTCTTCGCTCTGGTGTCGAGGTTAGGCGTAGAGTTGAGTTCTGTCACTCAACACGCAATGTCTCCAGAATCCGGCAGAAAGTGGGGAACGGAGTGTCTTAGCACTGGGTTCCCTCTGCCTACCCTGCTGTGTGCGAAATATAGCGTGAAGCTGAAAAAAAAAGAATATTAAGGACTTATTAATATTGTTTAATATAATTTAAAAAATATAATAAAATATATTGTTTGATTTAATATTTAAAAAAAAATACTTGTTACTTTGACCCGTAGTGGCATAATGATTCGTAGAAAAGAATTAATAATGATGTCTAAGTTCACTCGGCAACTCCTTAATAGTAAAGGCATTGGCTGTTTGACCTATGATAGTTGATTTCCGATGAACGCACAGATAAGGTTGTGAATCAACAATAATATATATCCGAACAATAAACTAAAACAATTTCGAATTATTGTATCGTAGCGACATGGCGCTTTGTCTGTGAAATAAACTAGACAAAGATAATTTCAGTTGTCTTTATAGCCGACCGGTCTTGTGAGTCACCGTGATTGTTTAATTCGAGCTACTAAACGTGTCGCGGCGCATGCGCACAGTCGCTAGGGCCATATTTCCATCAGCCTAATTTGCTTGCAACCGGTAAATTATTTAATTAGTATGTAAGTCAATTTTTTTAATTTGAATCAGAATAACGCGGAGGGCGGAGTGTCTTGACACTAGGATCTCTCTGTTTACCCGCTATGGATCTGGGTAAAGACATCATAATTCAATCAAATCAAATCAGCTTTACGCTGTATCCCGCACATAGCAGGGTAGGCAGAGGGAACCTAGTGTTAAGACACTCAGTTCCACTTTTCGGCAAGTTCTCGAGGCATTGCGTGTTGAGTTACGGAATTCAACGCCGCGCTTTGCCTCGACACCAGAGCGAAGGAATTAAAATATAAATGTAAATAAATAAATCTTTTCCTCGAGTGGGGATCGAACCCACAACCAGTCGATTTTACTGGCCTCGACATCATAATTAGAACTGTGTTTATTTAACAAAAAATATAATAGACAGTAAAACTAGATATATGTACGTACATTTGAATAAATATAGAATAATTAAAATTTTCAAGATCAAAGTCGAGGTTTCTATAATTGCGTGACTAAGTAGTAAGTACCTACTTACTATACTGCTGTGTTTATAAATCTGGTATCTGAACCTCTTGAGTGTCCCGGTATTTTGACAATTCGACGACGCAATTTATCGACGATCTCAGTTTACTTGATTGATGAACGAAGATTTATCAACCTTTCAAAACTTAAGTAGTTCTCCGTACTTGTAAATAAATATTACAAACTCTAATATGAGACAAGTCCGAATGGTGAAGTGTAATATTTTTTTCTTGAAATATCAAGAAAAAATTCGAATAAATAATAGTTTGTTGTATCTAAGAATAATAAAATTAATTAGAACATCCTATCTTATTTTCTTTTTTCTTTACTAAAAAAATACTTTATAAGTACATATATTTAACATAGTCATCGTTTAATAGAATCACATTACGTCGCAAGATACGAAGCGTAATCATGAACCAAAACTTAAAAAAGACGAGCACGCATCTTCAAACTAGTAGATAATCGCGGGGGCATGTACCTGTTGCGTTGCGTGTTCCTTTCATGGCATATTCCTCTTGTTATAGAGAGCACACGACACAATGCGGGTTTATCTGGACGCATTATGAGAAGCATCTCCGCATTGAGATGGCGCGATAATAGTCGTCGTCGTCTTACAAAAGTGTATGGCGAGGTGCGGTGGAGGGCCGGCGGCTCACGGACTCTCTCACTGAGAGGCGGCGAGCGGCTCTGAGGTACGAAACCAGTGCGGTGATCTCGCACATGACTGACCTTTGTACCGTAAGCAATCGCTGGCGATCGTCTTTGTCTCGCGTGCAGCTTGTCAGCGTCGCCTCAAGAAAGAACTTTGTTGTCTGTCCCAAATGAAAGTTAGCGAAGATATCGGTGTGTCGTGTATGTATGTAAGCATTGTTCTCTGTTAGAAACATTTTAATAAAAGTCGTTCTGTCTCTTTGTTGAGCATTTCAATAGTTATTGTATGCAACACAGGCGCAGCGGCAGATGTGGTTTATAGTTAATAATTACATCAAAATATATATTAACAAGCTCCTACATGTACTATATATTATAGATATAACAAGCGCGAGTCGTGCTCGCCCACCGAGGATTCCTTACAAAACTTGGAGTTCTCAGGCTTTTTCTGAAATTCAGGCTTAGCTTAGCCAGAGCACTTTCACCTGATACATCACTTGAGCTAGCTTAGGCATTAATACCAAATTTTATACCTACTTTTAAGGTTATTATTTTCTAGGATTTAACCACAAATGTATAGTTTTTTTCCTAAACTAGTATTACCCGTAGATGGTAGCTGACATATTTCATAATTTTAGATTAAACGGAAGTATCCTATTAATTTTGATTCCCTTTATAGTGTCGAAATACGCGTTTTTTTGCAATTTAAGGCTCTTATTTTTTAGGATGTAACTACAAATATATAGTTTTCAGATTTTTTCCTGAAATAGTACTAGTAGATGTAGATGTAGTACCAGTAGATGCTAGCTGCTGATTCTAAACCGGAAGTACCCTATTAATGTTGATTCCCTTTATAGTGTCGAAAAAAGCGTTTTTGCATTTTTTTTTCTCATTTGGTTTCTCAGATTTTAATAGTTTCCTTAATTTTTGATGGCAACAGCATCTCAGCCAGTCCATGTGAGTATCTACTAGTATTTAATAAATAGATTAATGATGTATAATCTGTTAATTAAATGCTACCTTATACATTACTGCTCTTAAGCTTAAACGAAAAACATTTAACATAACATTTGATCCTCATCTGCTAAGATACAAATCCAAAATATTAACTTTTTCTTTACTCTTTAATTGTTTGTGTACACTTTTACATTTTTGGATCGTACATAAAAATACTACTACGATTGCCTTTAACGAAAACTAAAGAACTAAGAAGAGTCGGCAAAGAGTTATTGTCGAATCTCGAACGCTTATAATAAAAATAAATATAATAAATAACACCTTTTTACTGATTTAATATTTTTGTAATACCTACACAAAATTCTAATATTATAACAATATGAACACTGTTTTATTTTAATAAATTATAGCTCATTTCTTACTGTACACGTTATAATAATATATCATATATACATATATATAGATAAGGAATATCTCATAAGAATAGATATCCATTAATTACTTACGTCTAATCTAACTTGTGAATCGAGGTTATTCTATTATCATATCAATCTGATAGAAAGCGATTCACTCACTGCATTTAAAGGAAGTTAGTGAGCTATTGTTAGTTAAAAAACGATAACATTCCTATTGAGATTATCTTTTATATGGTCACCCGTTTCGAATGGGCGATGAAGAGACGAGATGTGTCACCGGCTGGCGGCATACACCGGCGAAGAGCGACGTGCTTGTCAAGCCCTGGCTGGTACTGGGTGTGACCGCCGGCGGCCGCGGCCGGCAGATCGTCGTAGTGGTTCGTGAACACGCATCCAAATAAAGGCTTATTAACTTCATTCACATGCTTATCCATAGAGGCTTTTTGGTATACAAATTTAAAGTAACATCCTTCTTTTATTTCTTAGGCCATGTTTTTTTAATATTGCAATCATATAAATATTTGAATTGAACTAAAGTGTATTTACATCTGGTTTAATAATGTTTTCTAAAATTAATTTAATCTTTGTTTATTTTTTCTTTTTCTTTCAGCTTTGCACGCTGTATACCGCACACAGCAGGGTAGGCAGAGGGAACTTAGTGTTAAGACACTCCGTTCCCCACTTTCCGCCAATTTTTGGAGGCATTGCGTGTTGAGTGGCGGAACTCAACGCCGCGCTTTCCCCTCGACACCAGAGCAAAGAAATGAAAATTTAAATGTAAATAAATATTTCATCTCCTCGAGTGGGGATCGAACCCACAAACAGTCGATTTTCTCGCACACTTTTGTGCCCCTGCGCCACGGCTGGCCTCAAATTCAAATTTTATTATATTTAATTCAAATTATATGAAGTAATAGTGTTTTGTAACTTAATTGATTAATGAACCTAATTATTAAAAACAAGATAGCAGGTAAGATCACAGATGACGCTCATAGTTAAAAGGGCCAATTCTAACAGATGCACCAATTTAATTTGTGTCACCTAGTTCGGTCTCGGTTAACTGCTAATAATTCCGATGTATAGAAACGGTCAGCTGGCGTATTTTTTTTATTAACACAGTCTCCGCCTTTTATTCGTCTGCTGACCCATATGCCCCGTCCGTAACGCTTATGCTAGTTTTATTACCGTTAACCAAATTTGAGATTTTTATAGGCAAGAATAATAATAAAATTAATATTATGTTATTAATTATTGTTATAATTTTAGTTTTTTGTATAAAAAGTATAGGAAAAAATAAAATGTAAAAAATATCTTGTTTTCTCCTATATAAATAAGCGTTACAAGTTTTGGTTCGTGTGTAAATTGTGCAAAAAGAAAATAACCTTACTTTTTTAAAACAAACTACTACATTTAAAACAGATACGTTTATGGTATGTTCCTTTGGAAGAGCGTAGCACAAATTCGCATACACCATACTGGCTTAAACACGACATCTTTGTAACGTACGAGGTATTACATGAATGTGTAATCAGAGAGTTTATCGATCGCGGCAAGATTAACACCACTTCGCATTGTCTGACTTGGCACGTCTTAAATTTTACCTTTTTGTGCCAATAATTTAAGGAATTCACGAATTAATTTTTTCTTCTTTACCTTCATGAATGTCGTCGTATATCACACTGAGTGAGAATTATTTCTTTTTACCTTGAGATTTCATAAGTGTATTACCCTACAATTTTCCTGTTCTTGAATATTATTAAAATGTTTTACAATATTAATAATACTTGTTATAACTATAAATACATAATAATACATATACTTACATATTTTAATACTACAACTTAAGTTATTTAATATATATTTTTTTTCATATTTTAGTTATAACTAACGGTTGAGATATTTAATGATAAAGTATATTATCTAAATATAATATCACATATTAAATAAACCTTCGTTTTTATTTATTTTTATATACATATGTCTATAATAAAAAATACATAAAAACGAAAGTTGTCACAATATGACTATTTTAATTGCCTAGCAATTATATAGGATCGTTTTACTAATGTAATTGTGCGATATAAGTAGGGTGGCAGAATCCAAGCGTGTGTGCATCCTGCGCCCCCGCACGCACGCACGTGCCCACCACGCGGCCGGAAGTGCCACGCCGTCGGCACACTTATCGCGACCTTCGCGGATATTTTATTCCTGTAAATCTCTCACAATTATTATTTTTTCTTCCAAAAGTATTATTAAATAAAAAGTTAGCTTCACGCTGTATCCCGCACACAGCAGGGTAGGCAGAGGGAACCTAGTGTTAAGACACTCTGTTCCCCACTTTCTGCCGGATTCTGGAGCCATTGCGTGTTGAGTGGCAGAACTAAACGCCGCGCTTAACCTCGACACCAGAGCGAAGAAATGGAAATATAAATTTAAGTAAATATTTCATCTCCTCAAGTGGAGATCGAACCCACAACCAGTCAGTTTGGCTCTTCAGATCACACTTTCACACTTCAGATCACACTTTGACACTGCGCCACGACTGGCCTCAATTAGATTGATAGACTTTTGATACTCAATATTTTTACTTGCTTTCTTACTTTTACTTATTTTTTTTTCTACTCATTTTCAATTCTACTTTACGACATTTTAATATAATATATACAATATATGCATGTTCATTTTACATTAATCGTGTTTATACAAATATACATAATATTTTTTCATTGTATTTGATGATTTTATGTAAGAGTTGGTACTGCAGTCCCCTCGCCCACAGTTAACAGTATTGTGTTTATCGTAACAAGTCGGTGTTTGTACTTGGAAAATGTTTACAAAAAAATGTTGTCGGGGTTTTTTATATAATGTGGTAGAAAGCAAAACAATGATTTATCAATTTTTTGTCTGTTTGTCTGTGCGCTTATTATCGCTAATCTCAGAATTGACTTAACCGATTTAAATGTAATTTTCACTAATAGATTCTGGCAAGCTTCCGTTAATATATAGGGTTTGTTTTATTACAATCGGTTCATAAATAAAAAAGTTACATCAGTTTAAAGTACTTAGTTTGACAAATTTTATACAACTGTTTTACTGAATTGGTCGAATCTTAAGCTTTCAATTTGAATGATGATAGAAAAAACTCGAGATTGTATGCTGATAAAAACACCCAGATTTGACGATATAGGATCGGAGTTTACGCGGGGAAATACACGTATGTACTTATCATCTACCTAATTACCCTTCAGTTAATTATTTTTTTTAAATATATATATATTTTTTAAACATTTTTAAAGTGTTATTCCACACTTAGGAAAGAAAAATACTTATTTACCCGACCCGACCACTAAGCTTAGTGGTCGGAGCGCCTGGTCGGTTTCCAGGAGGCGCGGGTTCGAGTCCTGCTGCGTTCAAATTTTTATACGTTTTCTAAATAAGTATATATATATATATATATATATATATATATATATATTTTAAATTACTTAATGAGACCGTCGTGGCGCAGTGGCGCAAGCGTGTGACTTTAAATGCGATGGTTTTGGGTTCAGATCCCACTCGGGGAATTGAATTATAATTTATTAATATTTTTATTTCTTCACTTTTTGGGGAACGGAGTGTCTTAACTCTAGGTATTCTCTAGGCAGAGCGTGAAATTAATTTCAGATATTGATGTATACAGTTCCACGGAGCCCAGAAATTAAGCTTCTAATACAACGCAGTCAAAAGATATGAGCATTTATGTATCATTTTGTATGAAATTTGGCGCGTAATCAGAACCGAAGAACCTATAGTGTACTTACCATAGACCTACAGTTATAAAATTTAAGTTAAGAAGAAATATCAAACATTTATAGATATTTTATAGAAAAAATCATTACGAACTTATATTTGTCGTTCATTTCATCTAAAATAAGTGTGTATGCTAAAACTGAAGTTTGTTAATTTTTTTCGTTGCATCAACATAAAGTATTTACCTAATTTCAAAATAACAATGCTGAAATTGGTACAGAACCCTCGGCGGGGGAGTCCAACTCGCGCTTAGCCGGTTTTTTCTTATATACACTTAAATAAACATTTGAATATTATAAGCGGGCGTAGCCGCACGGGGGCCGCTAGCAAAAAATAAACTTCAACCTCAGTTTTATAAAATATAATTTACCTCATGAATTTAATTATTTTTTGTATGCTCAACAACTGCTATGTATCAAAAAAATTAAAAAATTAAATTAGCTTCACGCTGTATCCCGCACACAGCAGGGTAGGCAGAGGGAACCTAGTGTTAAGACACTCCGTTCCCCACTTTCTGCCGAATTCTGGAGGCATTGCGTGTTGAGTTGCAGAACTCAACGCCGCGCTTAACCTCGACACCAGAGCGAAGAAATGGAAATATAAATTTAAGTAAATATTTCATCTCCTCGAGTGGGGATCGAACCCACAACCAGTCGATTTGCAGTCACACCTCGTGCCGCTGCGCCACGACCGGCCTCTATGTATCATATTGTTAAATATTAAGCAATTTACTAAAATGATACCAAACGTAAAAAGAGATTTCAAATGGTGAAACACTAAGATTTCAATCCATGACTATCGTTATATTTGCATAGGAACTGTTGACAAAACCGATGCAAGATAAAGAAACACAGGTTGAGGCTTATCTTGTTTCGAGGACATCCGCACGTCGTCGCTCGGATTTCGGACGTGCGCTATCGAACTAACATACATTTTAATATCACATCCCTGATCATGATCGACCTCGAACATCCATAACTAACAGATAAACTATCTATAAAAATTGCATACAAAGTACTAATACTAGTATATCTCGTCTCTTAATATTACTAGAGTATATAATGGTATATATGTAATGTTGTACTGATTAATATTTACTTTTTTCTTCTATGCTTATTATTTACTTCACGCTGTATCATGCACACAGCAGGTAGGCAGAGGCAACCTGAAATCTTACGTTAAGACACTCTGTTTCCATAACGACACTTCCATCCCTACTTTTTGCCAAATGAACAGTCAATATATTTTAATTTTGTTTATGTCATCTGAAAGTAGTTTAAGGTAAAAATACAATAGGTACTTATTTAAAACAATCCAAAATCGATAGATAATCATTTTTTGTATTCATATGAACACAAAAAGGACGTGTAAACCGAAACAGATATTGTAGGTATCGCAGTTTGTCACGGTTAACTGAAAACACAACAGAGCGATTGTTCTTCCTTAAGGCTTGAACAATAACCTGTTTGAGAGCGACTGTGATTTTTTTTCAAAACGTTCTTTCTTTCGCATTCAAAAACCTTAATGGAATTTTGTATTGCGCCACACAATGTATTGTACAACGGTGTGGAATGTGGATAAAATCAACAACGTACTAAATCTTATATACCCACTGACTGAACAGTGCCTACAAAGGATAGGTCGACCATTTACTTTTCGAATTTGAAATTTGATGAAATACATTATATACTAAAAAAAATATGAGTGATAGACATAAAAATTGTCAAAAATAAATAAAATATAGGTACTAATGTAATGTTACTGTACTGATATTTATTGAATTCTTGCTCAGAGCACTAATGTAGCGAAGTAAGATATGATATGGGCAATAAGATTCTGAGTGCAGGTAGCAAATAAGCTGTGTCCAGGGCCATAAATCTTTGATTCGAATACTAGCGATGGCGAAGCGCAATGTACACGCCTACGGCGTCGGCGCGGGCGCCCGCGATTCTTACGACGTGCACGTTCTTAGCATATCTGAATCTGTATACATTCGACGGCACACCACCGCTTCCTGATATGGGCAAAAATTGAAACAAGGAAAGTAAATATCTCAGTAGGCTATACCTACGCAAGAAACCTTTCGTTTGTTTCATGTCAGCCGTTTTTTTAAATTATTGAGCTTAGTAAAACTTGTTATTGTTCTGTCATATAAAAGAGACCTGCGTAAGTGATTTTTGTAATTTATATAAAAGTGCAATGTTAAGAATATTGTATAAGAGGAGACATTGCCAACGAGGTCATTTTTTCTAATACTATATTCGAAAAAATTACCTCGTTTAAATAATAAGGTAATCAAGGTCATCGGCGAAGAAGTCGGAAGCTCTTAGACATTAAATATTTATATTCAGAAAATAAAAATAAAACTACTCAAATGCTTAGCAAAATATGCTTAGCAAAATATAATGATAAAAGTTGGATCAATAGTTTAAAAGGATTAAAACTAAAAATTTTCTATGTGCCTTATTTTCTGGTTACCTACTATAACAATGAAATCACATAGTTGAAAAACCAAAAGATGCGTGGGATATCACAAATAATTTGAAGAAGATGCAAGTGATGGAGATTTTGCGCATCTACGAGTATACCTGCCGTTTGTATCTCACGGCCTCGGCGCCTCAACAGGTGTGCACCTGAGAGTAAGCTCGCTTTTTCATTAAATACACATACACAATCAAACAAAACGCTCGGTATGCTCGCACAAGAATGATGCCTGGAGTCCGGGCCATTCATCGCGGCCCGAAGAATTCCTTTATGTGCATTGATCGCGCATCATGTCGTTTTTTTTTATCGATTCATTATGACATTAACGATATCCGTCACAGAGAGTCAGTGCCTCAAATTCCAGGCAAATTATATTTGTTTTGTTCTAATTACACTGTTTATAGTAAGCCAAGTGAATTAACAATTAAATATGGATAATTCTGACAAGCATCATCTTTTCGCCTCATACGCATGTCGATAGGTATATAAATATACAAAATAAAATGATTGTGCTCATTCATTACTTATCGTACGAAATTCGAGACCATGATTATTATGACACTGATATATTTTCATTTCAACATTATTATATCATGTTTAGTCAAAAATGTCCTACATCAGCACACGTGACCGTCGCGTCGAAGATGCAACTACACGACAGTCACGTGCTAAGAAGTATAATAAAAAAACCACATTAGGCAGTCAATGTACCAGTACATACAAGTATTAAGGTACATACATTCCTTACTAAAAATTAGTATCCATTATTTCTTATTGCTTCGAAGTTATAATAAATTTTTACTATTTTTTAGACACACCTACCTAACCTTGAATTATTCGTATGAGATAAGTAGGTGATATTTATTCAGATATTTATGTTTATTTAAGGATCTGTGAAATATCTTAAGCAAACATACTGACAAGTCTCACTATTAGCTTTATACCATTTTATCGATAAATTTGTTCTTGATTTACTGTGCCCATAAAGATAAACGTATATTCTTAACCTTGATCTATACTTGCACTAGATATTGAAAAGTTAAAGAAAACAAAGGTGTGTCAGGAGGTAAACTGCTGTAGAAAATATATTATGTATTTAAAACAAGATTTTTATTAAAATAAACAACTTAAGGTACATATAATATACTAGGTATTAACCATGACTTCCAAATTCATACAAAGACCCCATAAGAAAGATGTGATGAACGGATGCATTAGACAATTGCTTTACCTGCACCAGCTATCATTTCACTTGGATTTTTTTTATTATGTTCATTCAAAGTAGTAGATACATGTTAGAATAAGTATTATTTTTGAATATAGTTTGTTTAACTATAACATAGAATTAAGATGTACGAGTATTCTTAAAATCGGTACACATTTAAAATGTGACATTATGAATATATATTTACATTTATCGAAATGTCTATTACTATCTATTATTATTAAAATACCTATAATATAAACAAATGAAATTAGATGTGTAATGAATGTGTAGGCCGATTGAGGCTTACATTGTGGTGTCAGCTTCGGTTGCGCAGGCGCACTGGCGGGCCGTTATCGACTACGACCGATCGCGTCGTGTTAATTACTTTTATTAAGGGCAATTGTCCTGTTCAATCGGGCTGATCGTTCAGCTTGCCGCCATCTAATATTTCCAGTCGGTGTCATTAGAATTTTCCAAACATGACCAGAGCTATACATAGATGAAAATTAACAAATGTATTTGCATTAATAGGTTCTAGGGCTAGGTTCCCTCGTCTACCCTGCTGTATGCGGGATACAACGTGAAGCTGATTAATTTAATTGCAAAAATCATAATTATCCACCAAAACAAGTAACAGCTTAAACAATACAATTAAAAAATATATATTAACACCACTCCACGTGCACGTCGGTACAAGTTACACGAATCAATCATAGTTCATAATTTACATAGCAAAATATTGTTAAAATTTAATAAATTAATCAAAGTGTGTTGCTACAATCCAATCACAAAAAATATTCTAATAGCCTCCATGTTAAGCCCCTTCTTCATCTCTCCACTTTTTTCTGATAGCCTCTTATTACCAACATAAGAAATATTTTAAGCATTTTAAGTGATAGGAGGTCGTCGTGGCGCAGTGACGCAGCGTGTGACATTAAGAGGGATGGTTGTGGGATCCGACTCGGAATAATGAATTATTTAAATTTTTATTGAATTTCCCCTTCTGGTAACAAGGCCAAGCGTGGCGTACAGTTCCGCCACTCAATACGCAATGTCTCCAGAATTCGGCGAAAAGTAAAAAACGGAATGTTTTAACACTAGGTTCTCTCTGCGCAACCTACTACATGCGGAATACAGCGTGAATAAAAAAAAACACTTTTGTACATATAGCTTATGTAGACATTAATTGCAATACCTATCATAGTAGGTAATCAATATCAATTTAAATAAAACAAACTTCGTACGAAATTAAAATCTTATTTAAAAAAATGTAAATACTTGCAGTAATTGAAGTGACATTGACAGAATCATCATATTATTTCATTACGAAGAATAACAGATAAATGTTTAAATTTCAAAATAAAAAATATTTACTTGAAAATATACTTAATTAATATGTTTACAACTGGCCATAGATAATGAAGGTAGTATTTTTAATTAAAAAAAAAAACACTTTCATTTTAAGATTAATGAATTAATGAATGAAAGTACAATATAACGATGTTTGTCTTTATAATTATCCTGATTACAATTTTAATAAATATTTTTAAATATAAAAGTATTTATATTTCAAAAGTACCCAAACCTTAACGTGTTTTGTGTTCATATAAAAGGTATTTGTCCCAGATTTAGTTCGTGCTGACTAATAATCCGGTACAGGTGAATTTTATTATGGCATTAAGTTTAATTTAGATAATAAAAGCAAGCTTGTAATTATTTACATATTTCAATAACATTCATTTGACTCGCGCCTTCGTGCATATTTTAGTCTATATTATTATTAAATATTTCTTTTGTTCGTTTATCAACAATGAAAGCTTAATAATTTTGTTGTTTGTAATTAAGTAAGATACTCGAGTTTAAATATTGTATTAGTTTGAGCAATAGAAATAACTATTGCATTTATACAAACATACCAAATAGGATTTTAACGTGCTTCACACGCTATATCCCACTGCACACACTCACAGCAGACTAGACAAAAGAAACTTAACGTTAAGACACAGCATTTCCCTATTCTGGAGGCATCTCGTGTTGAGTAGCGGAACTCAACGCCGCGCTTTGCCTCGACACCAGAACGAAGAAATGAAAATATTAAATATTTCGATTTTTGCGTTCGTTGCGTTGAGGAGTTTCATCTTCAGACATTGCGATATATGTGACGAGAAGGCAACAGGCCAAACAGGCAACGTTTAACTTAACTGGATTCTTCTATCAGCCTCCCTTTCAACGGTAGAAGCTACCAAGTTGAACAGTTTGCCCGAGGCTCATATTCACGTATAACTTAGAGAGGGGTGCCGTATACGCCACCTATATCGGACCTCCTTGATCGATCGATTGAATCAGATGCTCCTTGAACATGTCCCTAGTCTTGCTTAAGTTCTCACCGAGACTGACACGTCGCGAAGATCCACCCAGACTCTATAGCATCTCGGCTAGCTGTTCAAGCGACTTTGCCATGATGACTATTGGGTTGGTGAATTTGAAGTGTGTGATGTACTCGCCGTTTACGTTGATTCTAAAGCCGGTCGAATCCAGAGCTTTCAAGATCTCAGTCTACTAATGCTTTAGTGAACGGTGGTAGTTGGATCGCCATGGTTTTGCACTTTTGGATTTAGACACTCATACTCATACAACAGCAGCGTGAATACGTTCTTCCAAAAGAACCCTCAGCATCTTATCACGTATAAGAGCGGGTCCCACTCAACTCAAATAGATTACTTATTGACCAGACGGTGTCATATGGGCAGGGTAACTAACTGCAAGGTCATTCCAGGCGAAAGCCTCACGGCCCAACATCGTCTTCTTGTCATGGACTTTAACGTCATTCCGAAGAAGAAAGTAGTCGAGAAACGTAGGCCCCGGATCAAGTGGTGGTTGTTGAATGGACCGATGCAGACCGACTTCCTAGCAGAGGTGAAAAGTCATAATCTTTCGGCTAACACCGAGACTGCTCAGGATGCTTGGGATCGAGCTCAATCGGCAATCATTGCGGCTGGCAGGCGAGTTCTTGGCCTTTCTAGGGGAGGACGCGTCATCGACAGGGAGACATGGTGGTGGAATGACCAGGTGCAGGAGGTGACTCGTGAAAAGAAGGATGCCTTTAAGAAGTGGCAGCAATCCAACTCTCCTGAAGACAGACTGGAGTACATAGAAGCTAAACGTGCCTGTAAAAGAGCTGTAGCCAGAGCCCGCAGTGAGAGTTTGTCACCATTGTATGATAAACTTGAAACTGTAGAGGGGCAGAAGTTCATTTACAAACTGGCACGTTCCCGGGATAAAGCGACGCAAGATATCACAAAATGTCTTTGCGTCAGAGACTCCCAGGGCACGCTGCTCTGTAGTCATGACTCTGTGAAGGATTGATGGAGAAGCTACTTCCAGGAGTTGCTGAATACTCAGCACCCATGCAGTCTTCATCACGACCCACCGCCTAACCTCGGACTTATTGCCCCAATAACCCTTGACGAAATTCGTAATTGCCTTCGACGCATGAAGAACGGAAAAGCGGTTGGACCTGACGACATTCCATCGAAGCGTGGAAATCGTTGGGCTCTCTTGGTGTGCTCATGCTTACTGTCCTTTTTAACCATATCTTGAACACTGGAAAGATGCCACATCAGTGGCGGCTCAGCTTCATTACCCCTATTTACAAGGGAAGGGGCAGTGTTCAAGATTGTGGTAGTTATAGGGGCATTAAGCTTATGAGTCATACCATGAAGCTCTTCGAGCGCATGATCGACCTCAAGCTCCGCCGCGAGTGTACTATCTCTGAGTCTCAATATGGATTTCAGCCAGGATCGGGCACTATGGACGCCGTTTTCGCCCTCAGAACATTGATGGAGGCATACAGGGAAAAAAGGAGAGCTCTGCATGTGGCCTTTTTAAATCTGCAGAAGGCCTTTGACTGTGTGCCTCGTCCAGTGCATCTGGTGGGCATTGCGATCCAAAGGGATCCCTGAGGCCTATATTGAGATTATCAGAGACATGTACCACGATTCCGCTTCTATGGTTAGGACTGCTGTTGGCGACACTAAACCCTTCCAGATTACAGTAGGGGTTCACCAGGGCTCGGCTCTTAGTCCGTTCTTATTCAATGTGGTGCTCGATACTGTCTCGGCTCACATCCAAGACCAGCCTCCATGGCTGATGATGTATGCCGATGATATAGCACTCATTGACGAGAACCGACTGATGCTGGAGCGTAAAGTGAACCTGTGGAAGGGTACGCTTGAGAACGGCGGTCTTAAACTAAATGTGTCGAAGACCGAGTACATGGCCTGCG
>JAATLQ010034275.1:0-21927 GCA_013421005.1 Heliconius erato x Heliconius himera
GACTGTAAAGCCACGGTCTGGTCGGAACTCACGGTGTAGGGCGGGGAGGGGCCCGTACTCTTTCTTCCTTTTATTATAACTAGTTCGCAGTTATAGTGGAGAGGAAGATAGGACGCGCTCTTGGCTTATCTTCGGACGAGCTTCGAGTTATGACGATGTTATATTGTCGAGTCTACAGTTATCTAAATAACTGACACAAGAACAACTTCTGATGGCAAATATCTTATTAAAGCGATACCTTCTAATGGCATAATATGGAATTCTTAACACTATTTCCTCTGAATCTCTAAAAGATTTTGGGTTCTTCACGATCACAACTATAAAGAGTTCTAACCACTAGACACATCACGAGCCAAGGCATTAAATATTAAATAATATTTTAAAAGGTGTTTGGGATATCAGTTACAGTTTCTCGGCTACTTTCTTCTTGGGAGTGACGTTAAAGTCCATGACAAGAAGACGATGTTGGGCCGTCAGGCTTTTGCCTGGAATGACCTTACATATGGCACCGTCTGGTCAATAAGTAGTCTATTTGAGTTGAGTGGGACCCGCTCTTATACGTGATAAGATGCTGAGGGTTCTTTTGGAAGAACGTATTCACGACGGCCAGATCAGACGCATTACAGGTTCTGAGAATATTTTCTCCCTCTGTATTGCGAAGACCGTGCCCAAAACCCCCGTGAACACGTTCATACGGCTCAGCAGCCTTACCGACGTGACCGTTCAAGTCCCCCCCAACTAAGACCACTTCGGTAGACGGTACAGCAAGTAACACCTCTTCATACTGCTCCCAGAATGTCTCCTTTTCGGACGCGCTACATCCCGCCTGGGGAGCATAGGCACTGATTAAGTTTGTGGTAACGCCCTCAATCAGTACCCTTACTCGCAGCAAGCGGTCGCAGCGACGGTCAACTTCAAGGAGCCCATTCTGAAGCTCTTCAGAAAGCACTACCGCCACACCGTTTCTACCGGAAGGTGACCCAGTGTATATAAGCCGGTAACCCTGCCCGATGTTACGGGACTTATTGCCCTTCCAGCGAGTTTCCTGAAGGAAAGCACACTGGACCCGATGTCTCATGAGTACATCTGCGAATTCCCTGCATCGTCCGGTTAGAGAGCTAATACTCCACGTTGCAAAGCGGAGTTTCCGTCTGGGTACTAACGTCTTTAGCCATGTCCGTACTTGACACGGTAGCCCTTGCCCACTTGTCGCAGGTGTTGGGCGATGTGCCTGCGCGTCGTTTTGCGGCGACGCCCTAGTCGTACCCAGTCTGCGCGTGGTTCGTTCCATATTATGGCGAGTTGTGGTTTTTAATGGAGCGATTGCCATCTGACCTCCAAAACCCTTATGTGGGGAGAAACCGGGGGGAGAGGAATAGGATAGATAGAAAAGGGGAAAGGATGGGCAAAGGGAGAGGGTAGGAAAAGGAGGAGATTAAAATAAGGGGACACCACTTTTATGGACTGGACTGAGGTTATAACAAGTGGTGGCTCGAGGATCCGGGGTCGCGTACCCGTATGCCCAAGAACAAATATCGGACAGATATTAGTCAGGACACCCTCTGGTTAACACAGCACTGCAAAAATCATACTTCTAAGTTGTGTTAACTTTAATTGAAAGCTACGAACGTTTAAGCGTCGATTCTGGAGACATTACAGGTTGAGTGGCGGAACTCAACTCCGCGCTTTGCCTTGACACCAGAGCGAAGAAAGGAAAATATTGAATTTCCTCTCGAGTGGGAATAGAACCTACAATCCGTCGCGTTTGCATTCCCACAATTGTGCCCATACGCCACGACTGGCCTCATAAAAATCTTTTATACTTTTTTTTTCAAATAATAGAAATACATCCTTATTTTAAAGCAACAAGTACGACTGTAGAGTTTTTAAATGCACTTACCATTCAGTCCATATATTTAGACTGCATTCATTCAAGAGGTCCGCGCCGGGTTCACGGCCGCCGCACGCCGGAAACCACTAAAAATAAATAAATCTAATTAATCAGCTGTATGCTGTATCCCGCACACAGCAATATAGACAGAGGGAACCTAGTGTTAAGACACTCGGTTCTGCACTTTCCGTCGAGTTCTGGAGGCTTTGCATGTTGCGTGGCGCAACCCAATGCCGAGCTTTTGCCTTGGTGCCAGAGCGAAGAAATGAAAATATTGATAAATAATAATTCATTTCTTCGAATGGGGATCGAACTCACAACTGTCGCGTTACAGTCACACTCTTGTGGCCCTGCGCCACGACGACCTAACCGCTAATGCCGTGAAATATTGTTTACTTCCGGTCCCTAAGTGCGAGACGGTGTACCACTTCAAAATATATTTCATCTTAACAAGTTCATAATATTACTATTTTTATCATCGTCTTATTTTTTTTTTAGTTTCACGCTGTATCCCGCATATAGCAGGGTAGCTGCCTACCCTGCTATATAGGGAGGACGTATAGCTAAGACACTCCGTTCCCATTATGATACTTCCGTTCTCCACTTTCCACTAAATTCGGGAGGCATTGCATGTTGAGTGGCAGTTGTGCCCCAGCGCCACGACTGGCCTCAATGATTTATTTTTGAATATAAAATATAGTCATAATAACATGTTTGCTGCTTAAGTTTTTTGTCAAATGTTATAATATCTTTTGTATTATATTTTGTGCGTTTCCTATTGCTTATGTCATACGTACGCACCTACCTGTTGATTGGGTGTCGTGTTACATTATTCGTATCAGATCAGTTACAACGTGAACAAAACCGCAGGTGAGAGGTGACCCGACTAGCGACAAGTGTTTATGTAAGTAGTACCGGAGCGACCAAATCAAAATATTCATGAATAATCATTCTTTCCACCAAGTGGAAATAGAACCCGCAACCGTCGCGCTTACAGTCACACAGTCAGTTTGTCAGTTAATGCTCCA
Organism: Heliconius erato x Heliconius himera; assembly: GCA_013421005.1. Lineage (NCBI taxonomy): Eukaryota > Metazoa > Arthropoda > Insecta > Lepidoptera > Nymphalidae > Heliconius > Heliconius erato x Heliconius himera. The sequence goes on from JAATLQ010034275.1 coordinate 2,920, forward strand.
CAGTTTTGTTTATAACTAAAACTTACTATTAGGTAGCTAAATACTTTTAAGTCAGCTTCACGCTGTATCCCGCACACAGCAGTTTAGGCAGAGGGAACCTAGTTTCAAGACACTCCGTTCCCCACTTTCTGCCGAATTCTGGAGGCAGTGCGTGTTGAGTGGCAGAACTCAACGCCGCGCTTTGCCTCGACACCAGACCGAAGAAATGGAAATATAAATTTAAGTAAATATTTCATCTCCTCGAGTGGGGATCGAACCCACAACCAGTCGGTTTTATTGTCACAATTTGTGCCCTTGTGCCACGACTGGTTTCATATACTTTAAAAATATTATTTTTTATCTCGTTTGTAATTTTAAAACTTAAAATCGGTGGACTTGTACATAAAATGTACTTTAATATACATAATATGTATATAAGGAGATAGATATATAGAGTTAAAGAATTATCAATTCCTAAGACATACTTCCCACATACCAAGAAACTGTTTCTATTCATCTATCACTATTTATATTGCTTTATCACTATATATATATATATATATATTATCACTAATTATACGATTATCATTAAATCCGAAATTATCTGACGTTTGGCTTCAATCTGCAGATTATCTTAAATTGCACGTTAAGTACGACAGCGGCGGTAGAGTGCGTGCTCTCGTGAGGAGCTTTATTGTAGCTGTTCGGTGGTCGAGGTCAGAGATAACTGCGGTTTAATCGTCACTTTTGTTTGTATAGCGTGTTTATTTTACTTCAACCTTTACATTGTAAGAAACTTATTTCTAAAGTTATTTCTAGACCTTAAAGGAAGTGCAACCATTACGGGATCACTATGTTGATCCATGAAGTACAAAAAAATTAAGTTTCTAAGTCATCGCAATCAAATGATACGAGTGTTTTTGTATCGTTTTTGCTGTATTTTATTTTGTATGAAATTTCCCGCGTAATCAAAACCTATAATACCTACTTCCCGTGAAGTTATGAAATCAGGGATGAAATGAGAACTTATAATAAAAAATAAAAAATCCGATAAGTGGAAATTATAGATTTTTCTTAAAAAAAAATCATTACAAACTTATATTTATTTCTTACAAAATTAGAGCAATCTTAAGTTTGTCAATTTCATTTGATGTGTGTTCAATTACGAAATTTGACAAGTCAAACTTGCAGTTCGAATAAAGGTGAAGTCCGAATACTCAATTTATATTTACCCACAGATAAAAACTAAATTATAATTGAAATTCATTTATTACAATTGATTTCATAAAACTCCTGTGAAATACGATTCAGATCTCACCCACCGAGAGTTCCGTATCATTTCCAGGACTAGGTCAACGGGAAGTACAAATTATAAAGATTAACTAACTTAAAGTACAGCTAACTTAACTTAGTTTCTTGCCGGCTCTTCTCAGCAGAACTGCCTTCCGAACCGGTGGTAGCTTTTTATTTTTTGTTATATGTTCATTCGACGATTCAAAAGTGCTTATAAGAGTTTAGTTGAATAAAGAATATTTTGAATTGAATTGAATTGAATTAAATTTGCGGGCGTGATCATCCATTTTATGTCAACTTGAGAGTGTTTAATTTTTTTTATTATCACTAATGCTCTAAATATCGTAATATCTTAATAATATTAAATATAATAAATATATTAATTAACGATTTAAAGTAAGGTCACGTCGTCAGGAAAATGAATATTTCGGAATTGAAAATCTGAAGGTTGCGACGAAATACAACGCGCCTAAAAGCGGAATGTTTTGTAGCGGAGCTTCATCGATATATCAGAACCTTCATATACATTGTTTGTCGTCTTTGAGTGACACTCACCGACCTACATATATCGTAACAACGGATCTTGTCACGCGTAAATTTAATATGCGATTATGAGTATTTACGATCATATCACGTATTGGATGTTTTGATATATGTATTATTTTCAACTTCACGCTGTACCCCTTACATAGCAGGGTAGGCAGAAGGAACCTCGAACCTAGTGTTGAAACACTCTGTTTACCATTAGGACACTTCCGTTGCCCACTTTCCGTCAAATTCTTTCATTAGCTGAGTGAGAAAATCAAAATATTGAATATTACATTCCCCCGAGTGGCATTCGAACACAAAATTACTTGTTTGTACAGTCGCACACTTGTGCCTCCGCGCTACGAAGGCCTCTGATTTATGATTATTTTTAAGTTATTCTTATTGTGGCGTTGAGTTCGGCGGAAAGTGGGAGACAGAATTGTCTTAACGGGAAATGTACGAGATATAGCGTGAAGCCAGAAAAAAATCTTCTTCTGCTTTGCAAGGCGAGCAGAGGCAACTGGATAATTTGTTAAATTTAGTACTTAGTAATATAATTCGTCCTGTATCGTAATTACAAACGTAGCTTGTATGGTTATGTTATTTAACGCTAAGCTCTATCAAACTAACAAAAATATCAATATAAATAGAAAATAATATCCCTTGAGTGTCATTTGAAGTTACTACTATAGTCCATACACACCGAATTATGCGACGATGGTGTTATATTATTTGGAGTTTTTTGAACTGCATACTGAAATCCACATACCCGTTCCTCACACACCGAAAATAAGCAACAAAATGTCTTAAAATGTCTACTGCCTACCCTCATTTACAGTATAGATCGTAAATCTTTAATATTTACACATCATTTTTATAAGCTCTCCAATATGTCTTATATTGGAGACACTCAAACTATCCTCGTCCTATCCATCGTCCTATCACACGACGAATATTGTTTTATTTTGTTCAAGAACCAAACTGTGCTATAAGCTATTAACAAGCGGCTACAAGTATAACGTACAACCCACGAAATATCCAAACTGCTGCGAATAAACGAGAAAACTTTACTTTGTCCTGTGAAGTTCATATGAAGGCCGAAACAATAATAACCTTTAGAGAAACAAATATATAAGTATAATTAAATAACCATATCTATATATATAAAAGGTCTTGTGCTGACTGACTGAGGTAAGACGCACGCAGAGCCGTAACCGCTGATGGTAGAAACGTGAAATTTAGGCAGATGTTTATTTTCATATTCTGGACATCCACTAAGAAGGGAATTTGAAAAATGTTAACCCTAAAGGGATGAAATAGGGGTTGAATGTTTGTATGGAAATAAAATTTAATCTGTACCGATTTTTATAAAATTTGAAATTCAGACTCTTAAAAATATTTCATTGAACACGTATTTCATGGTTTTTAAGAATTCACCCCCTAAGGGTTCAAATAAGGGGTTGAAAGTTTATATAGAAAAAACTTTAAATTGCCACCGATTTTTATAAAAATTTAAATTCAGACTGTTAAAAATATTTTATTGAACACGTGTTTCGTGGTTTTTTTAGAATTCACTCCTAATAAGCGGGCGAAGCCGCGCGCGTCCTCTAGTAAATAATATAACATTTAGAATACTGATTACTCATTTATTTAGAGCTTTAAGGGTTCTGTATCTCAAAAGGTAAACACGTAACGATCCTTATCATCACTTTCTTCTCCTTTTGTATATCTGTCAAAACCATTTTTTCTAGAAATCGCGTGGAAGTATCAATAAAATTCTAAAGTAAATATTCAGATCTCGTTTTATGCAGAAGTCGTCGTCATCGTTTTTCTCCACCAGGCTCATCTCCAGCGAAGTGAACATAAAATGTATAATAGAGGCCAGGCATCACTTATATGTATCTCTCATAGCTCTATTATAGTAAGAGCTTTTCACTTTTCGTCCATGAAGATAAAGATAAAGGATAGATGAATGATAAAGGATAGATATATGTTTCTTTAAGACTAATGATGATCATATGATTCTTATATCTATAAATTCTAAATTCAATATACTTTGTACAGCAAGTAACATACTACGTGATCCGCATGGCTCTCCTCATCTCTTGGTTCTGGGCGGCGGCGTTAACCTGCGCGCCGGTGCTCGGCGTCGGCCTGTACTACGACAAGAGCACGCAGTGCTGCATCCGGTACAGAAACGCCACTTCCGGATTGGACTTTGCGTATGCTGTGTTCTACGTTATTTTTGGTAAGTTGGTTCTTACTATTATAAAAATATGAAATAAATTTGTATTATTTTTCTAGAAGGTATAATCTCTTCTAATCTATAATGAATTCATTTAACATTCGTTCGAACACTTTTTATGGAGCTACGAGAACTACGCTATTGAAAATCTAATAAATATTGACTTGCAATAATAATATTTTCTTGTTTATCGCTAATAAATAATCTACAATTGTGTCACTTGCATTCAAGTAATTTAGCTAAAATAAATAACACAGAATACAAGAATACCAACGAAATGTTCTAAAATCCTAATATTCAAGCTCGCCACTACTGTCAGTTACACAGGAGTCAGCGGTAGCTCTGATCTGCAACAGGTAGCTGTTCGACGATCTCTGTCTATGAGTAATGCTGCTCTAACCAAATACTAGAGACTTCCGGTGTGGCGCACGTCCGCAGCTCTGACTCCGCCAGTTTCTTATGTATTGTTATTAATATTCAACAACTAACTACATCCGCCTGTTTGTTTTCTTCCTCGACGATATTTACACTAGTAAAGTGTTTGTTGCCTGTACTCGGGCGTACACGCTGGACTACCGACGAGCGACCCTACAATGTAATGACATCACAACATTGACGCCGATACTTTGTGCTGCCTATTGTTAGACTCATACATTGTTATAGTATCTTATGTATTTTAGATATTTTTTTATGGAAACAGACTCGTTTATTTGACTTTATAGCATTTGCAAGGCTTCTCTCATGTACCACCCGTTATGTCTGAAACTTACAGTAAGTGGCACACAAAAACAAAAGAATCTAGTATCAACACACTCTGTTCTCCGTTTTCCTTTAAAATTCAGGCCGTAGTGTTAAGTTGCAACTTAACGTTTCGACTTGTGTTACAAAGACAATATAGAAATAATTAGTTCCCTGACAAACGCAGTACTATTATGCCACGAAAAAATATTTTTTCAATTATTTTTACTTCAATAAAAAATTTTCATTGTAACGAACAGCTTTTGCTAAGACGACATTTTATTATTTCTATGGACTATTACTTTTTTACGGATACATTTTTTTAGGAGAAGATAATTGTCTTTTACTCCAAAGAGTTTTCTCCTTAAAGAAATAATGAGTGAATAAGAAGTTTAATAGTACCTTGTTGTTCCTAGGCACACTCCTCTGTGTGGTGCTGGTATACTGCAACCTGGCAGTGATCAGAGCGTTATACGCGATCACAGCGCCGCGGTTCGGAGCCGGTAGTGCTGGGGGCCCCGCAGGGGGAGCCCCCGTAGTGCGCCGCGTGTCCAAGAGCAGCTGCCGGCAGCGCAACAACACGGCGCACGCGCACCACAACGCCGCGACTGCTGAGGAGGTCGCCTTCAGCAGACTGATGGCCACGTTGTCGGTGCTGTTCATGATATGCTGGTTGCCGCAGATGGTAAGCTCAATTATTAATATGTTATGGTATCGGAATAGTTAAGATCATTGAATAAAATTACCTCCAGCAATTTTTATAACAAATTGGAAAAAAACTAAAATCATACCTTTTATGAGTCAGAAGTAATTTTGTATCAAAGCTCATTTTTAGAATTTTTATTATTTTTAATAATATATTTATAATTTTGATTTTGTTTTTAGTTCTTTTTCAAGCAATCAGTGTAACATTTTCAAAACGTTAAACTAGTTGGTCATACGAGTAAGATCAGTATCGACAGTGATGGACGGCATTAGTATTCCGCGGCGGTCACTCGGAGTCGGTGTTGGGAGTTCACAACTCAGTATTGACGACCTTGAGATTGTGTTAAAAAGGGTTCGTACGTAGTAGGGAGATAGCTGAAGTCTTTTAATAATGGTCATAGTATGAGAGATATGAGTCCTACAAGATAAATATTCAAAAGGCAATAGTTTTTTTTACGTACTAGCTTCTATCTCGCGTCAAATCGAAATAATTTAGAGGCGAATAATGAATAAGAATAAATGGACTATCTTACATAAAATATATTTTTCAATTTCAACCTAAGATTAGCGCGTTCAAATAAACATATTCATCAGCTTTATATGTAGTATCTATGAATTTTAGGATATTGATTAGAGCATCAAAAGATTGCATGAATTTGAACCTATCATTTTGGGGTAGCCACTTTATCAGTTTTACGTATCCTTTATTCTTCCGTAATGTCGCAAATCCAAAAAAATACAAAATGTTTTATGCATTCTCAATTGTTGTACTAAACTCACAGTAAAATAAAAAATATTTCAATCTGGAATGTATGCAATAATTAGATTATTATTTTTGACACATTTCAATTCTATATATGGACCGTGCACCGTGCAGTGACCAGTGACCAGGAGGCACGCCGGCTACAGCACTAGGAAGTGTTATATTTTTGGACAACCTTTAAAAATAAGTTGAACACACGTCTGAAGTCAGCATCAGTATTCCGCTCAGAGTCACAAAACACAATGCCCCAGCTCCGTGACACCGTCGTGGTGCACGGCACTACTGTGCGCCAGACAACGCGACATGTTGTGGGTTCAATTTCCACTCGAGAAAATAAAATCTCAATTCAATTCTCTAGTAAAGAGGCAAAAAGCTTCGTTGAGTTCTGCTCATCTCAACACATAGTGCCTCCAGAATAGAAAATGGGGAACGGAAATGTTTAATAGGAACGGAGTGTCTTTTCAATTTCGGTGTTGTCAGACCACTAAATTGCAAGGTTCCCTCTGTCTACACTGCTATGTGAAGCAAAAAAAAATAAGTTAATTGTCATTAAACCGGCTTTATAGAATTTTATCTAATCAGGTCGAAGAAAAAAATGTTATTGTATAAAGTGTAATATTTTTTCCAATGGGATATCAACCTACAATCATTAAGTGCATTACAAACTATTTCTAAAAGCACACTAAAGCAGTAGTGGGCATGTACTAAATACACTAAATAAGCTTATCGACAAACAAAAACTCACATGATGTTCACATCTAACTCTGTCTGTGGTACACGCAATGCCTCCAGAATTCGGCAGAAAGTGGGGAACGGAGTGTCTTAACACTAGGTTCCCTCTGCCTACCCTGCTGTGTGCGGGATACAGCGTGAAGCTAATTGAATTTATTTAATTTATCTAACTCTGTCGGTATGTATGTAGGTAGAATAGTCAACTTTTAGTTAAATTTTAATTTTTAAACTAAGATTTTGTATTAAACTGACTTTCCACGACTATCTGCTACATAAATCGGCTTTAAGCTATCATATAATATGTATCCATAAGCGCCATGTTTCATGAACCAAAACAATAGTCGTGATCGCTCTCATTGGTATGCAGGCGAGGGTCGGTGTGGAGCGAAAATATTTCATTGTTTCGATAAATGGTGTCCGCGTCGTGTCTCTCTATAGGCACTCGTATAGATGTCGATGTTTATTCGCGAATTTCAACGTTCATATACGCCCAATATTAATAATCTATCTCCAACGTCAATCTTCGATTGTTCCATATAGATATATGGAATATATGGATAGATATCCAATCTCTAGATTGGATAGATATATGGAACAATCGAAGATTGACGTTGGAGATAGGTTATTAATATTGTGCGATATTGGACACGGCTTCCAGCAAGCTGCGTGGGAGATGGGACCCCGAGATAGAGGAATCCTTAAGTGCGATTGACATTGCAGCAAGAACACTTATATATTAAGTATAATAAATTATGACATTTTAAACGTACAATTCGTTTTTTAAAAACATATAAAAATTTGAACAAAGCGAGATTTGAAACCGCGCCTTGGAAGAGGTTCAAGCGCTCTGATCGCATGGTTTAATAGTCAGTGCACTTGAACTGTTAAAATACTGCTTTGTTTAATGTTTATACTTTTTTTCAAAAAAGTATATACAATAACTTTAGTACTTCTCACTTCACAACAATATGATGATCGTGACATCGAATGAAGCTTCTGGTAATAAGTATTTTAATAAAAAAATGTACTATTTTACCGACTATATAAATAACTCAAAACGCATAAAGATTTTCAATTTTTAAAGATAGAAAGACAAGTTTGAATGACAAATAAATCAGCTCCACGCTGTATGCCACACACTGCAGAGTAGGCAGAGGGAACCCAGTGTTAATACACTCCTTTCCGCACTTTCCGCCGAGTTGTGGAGGCATTGCGTGTTGAGTGGCGTACTCGTAGCTATTAATTTATTTGTCGGCTGTTTATTAAACTGTCTAAATTTTAAATGTTGAATGTGAAGTATGTTCAGTAAAGATGGAAGATACAAGATGAATGTGGAAAGGTATATTGATGCCGGCAACAGGGTTAACGGAACCTTAGCTGCATTGATGAGACGGCGAAACGTCAGCACAGCTGCGCGTTTGACCGTACACAATGCAGTTTTGGTACCGACACTGTTATACGGCAGCGAAACGTGGGTACTACAGAAGAAGAATGGAAGAAAGATGAATGCCGTGGAGATGCGATCTCTTCGTAGGATATGCGGAGTCAGCTTAGCTGATCGAATCCGCAATGAAAAGATACACTGAATGACAGGTACTAGCAAGGATGTCACGGTGAGAATGAAGAAGAACGTGCTCAGCTAGTTTGCGCAAGTCGATCGAATGAGTGATGAAAGAATGGAAAAAAAGATTTATGATGAAAAAGTGAGTGGTAAGAGAGTGAGGGGGAGATATCAGTTGACCTTCGAAAATACAGTATCGAAGATTTTAAAGGAAGATCAGGTAAAAAGCATGAGGACTTCCGGATTGCATGTATGAAGAGGTTGGTGACAGTGGACAAGGCGAAAGAGGTATGTAAAGACCGTAGCGTTTGGCGCTCCGTTCTCTCTGACTATCCTTCTAGGGATAAAGCTTGAAGCTAAGATAAGTTAAGTTAATTTTAAATGTTCAACCACGAGCAAATCAGACAGACTTTGAGATTATCAAACAACTCTAAGCCACTAACCATAATAAAAAACATAATGTAAACTCCTACAGAGTAATAATACCATATCGAAACTACGCATTGTTAGCATTCCTTTCCTCTTCCCTCTGTCCGAGCGCGGCGGACGGCGGGGCGGCGATTAGCTCAATCGTTATTGATTTGATTCATCAAAAATATATTAGATGTATTAAATCGACATAATTCGATTTTAGTTTACTTATCAATTAAATGATTGTCGTAGCAAACCTGGGACGTAACTAAACGGTAGTCGCAGGTTCAATTCCTACTTGTTTATTTTTAAAAAATATTTTCTCCTTCCTATGAGGGAAGACAAAGTACTGTGTTGAGTTTTGCTAACAGATACATGACGTCTACACTACTAGAACAACCGCTAAGTAATTGTTTAGACCATTGACTAACCGCTAAACAAAGTTATTTGCGGTTGAGATTATGAATCAATCACGAGATCTGGAGACAATTCTGGAGATTTTTTGTAAAATTTCAATAAAATTCTTAAGATAATGGTTTCACGCTTGTTCCCGCATAGCAGTCCGCTACTCCGCGCCGGAACTCTAGAAATATTTAATATCTTCAAATATATAAAATAACGACATAGTTTTATATATAAAACGGCACATCGAAATATCAAATATGTGTCAATAGATGAGTGAGTGGCACGTGTCAGTCACGTCGGTCACGTCAGGCAATTCCCCGCATTGACAAGCTCATATATTAAGGGATTCGATCTCGAGTTATCGCATTTTCTTAATATATTGCTAGCGAACTCTTGTAAAAGAGGGTAGATGTATGTGAAAAAGAGGCAGTCAAATTAGTAGAGGTATAAAAGCAGTGAAATTGTGTCAACTACACGAGCGTCCATCAAAGCTCGTAATTTTCCTTCAGGGGCGAGCTACCCTCACTCCTCCCCGCCCGGAGACGCTGTCAAGATCAGTCATCGGGGGCAGTTGCTTGTAGGCTACGGCCCTTATTGGAAGGAAACTAGTGTAAACTAATGGTTTTGCGCCGTGTGATCCCGGCCTAGAATAGGATCATCCTGGTACTAGTGGTGTCGTAAGAGGCGACTAAAGTACGTGTGGTAGAGTCACGTCGCCAGCAATGGCAACACGCATGGGCAGACTCGACCAGACCATTACCACCCCCGGCATTTAAAACCGGCGTGAAGTAGTGGCTTTATGCCACTGCGTTTCGCATCAGGTAATGCCGGGCTCCGGAGCCCAACCCACCTTACAGGCAGGCAACGCACCTGCAGCTCCTCTGGTGTTGCACGGGGTCGTGGGCGGCGGTGATCATTTACCATCAGGTGACCCGCACGCTCGTTTGCCTTGTCTTTTCCATAAAAAAAAAAATAAAAAAAAAAGTGTCAAGTATTGTTAGTAGGTGATACATATCACTTATTGCAATTACACAGTATCCCTTTCCAAATAGTTTAGAACGATGTGTTTTTATCGTGTTTGGTTTAAAACGTTAACAGCTTCCGATTTCTAACAATATCTATATTTACTCTTCAGTCAATTTATAATACGAGTATATCATTATACCTCGATAGGTGTCTTTAGTAGTAGTAGTAGTAGTAGTACAGGAGACAGAATTATAAATTATGAATTTACTTATATATTTTGTCAATAATAAATAAACACATAAAAATATTAAACATTAACATTTTTGAATGTACGTAATATAAAGATCGTAAGTTAAAATTTACTTATGAAATACTCAATCGTTAAAGTTTCTTCTAATAAATGAAACTCTTTCGTCGGATTAATTCAGTAATAAAGAAATCGCTCGTTCCCAACACTTTGCAGAAGACTGTGATCAGGGATAGATGGTTAGTTATAATTATAAATAATAATAATAATCTAGCTAATAATAATTTACTTAAAGAGTTTCCTTTAAGAAATGTGACGCAGAACTCCGCCATCCAACAAAAAGTATTAAAGTTTTTCTATACTCATCCTGTATAGTAATAGAAATAATAAACATAATTAATATAAATAAAATTCCAATTTAGCAATATAAATAACAAATATAATAATAATTATTATTATTAAAGTTCTTTTCGGAGGCTAATTCCAAGGAATAGATCAATTACTCGTGTGGGCGGCGGCGGCGGCGGCGTGGCTGGTGGCGTGCAGGGCTCGCAATTAACCTCCATCAGATAAGTGACAACCAATTACCTACAACGTGTCACGTCCGTCACGTCCGTCAAGTCCGTCCCGTCCGTCCCGTCGACCGCTCGACAAACGTCTCGTCTTCGTGGAACTATAGCTGAGTGTTGTCTAGACTTAGCTAGTCTCGGGGAACCTATTTGCGACGAGCCAATAATTTAATACTGTATTGCAATGGCCTTATTAGAAGTAATTCGCTATTTGGTTAAAGGGTAGGGCGGATATATATATGGTTACTTTTAGGGTTCCATAACTTTTTAAGGAAAAAAAGGAACCCTTATAAGATCACTTTGTTGTCCGACCGTCTGTCTGTTTGTCTAGAAACGCTTGGAGGTATTGAGTTGATTGAATTCAAACCATATACTCAGACCTACGACCCCCATACTTTCTTTATAAAAAACATATTTCTATATTTACTTAGAAAAAAGCTATGACCGTTTATATCGCAAAAAAAAGCGTATTTTGACACTATCAAGGGAATCAAAATTATTAGGGTACTTGCAGTTAACCTGGAATTATAAAATTTTGCATCTAGCATTTACAGGTAGTACTAGTTCAGGAAAAAATCTGAAAACTATACATTTATAGTTAAATCCTAAAAAATAATAGCCTTAAAAGGGGAGCAAAATTTGGTATTAAAGCCGCTACTTCAAGCGCGGTATCAAATGAAAGGGCTCTGGCTTTTTCTGAAATTCAGGCTCAGCTTAAGCTTGAATTTCAGTTCGTTCGTTCGTTTGATATTATACATATATAATATCAAACGAACTGTTTGACGAAGCTAAAAACTTCTGCAGTCATAGAATAAATTCTTTGTTTACGACAACACTATAATTATACATATGATACATCACTTTTTGAAAACTCTTGATTTAGTATACTTCAGCTACTTTTAATAATTTAATAATAATAATATTTATAAAATAAGAGTATAGCATTTATATAAGGCGATTTCTTACTTTGAACTTTTAGTAATATTTGTTTTATGTTGTTAGCAAATATATTGTAGTATATAATATATGCGAAATTTCAACATTTTATGATGAAAAATAAACGAGTTACGGATTTATGACACGAAGCGCGTCATTTGGTCCCATAGCACGGCGGCCCCGTACAGTATAAACTACCTAAAGATCAATTGTTGACCAATTACGGCTAAAGCTGCGGCCGTCGTAGCGCAGCGGTGTAGACTGCAATGAGACGCAATGGCTGTAGGTTCGAGTGGGAGAATTAATTATATCCCTTTCCTTTCTCTGATAGCAAGACGGAGTGACGCAACACTAAGAAACTAAAAAGGAATTTCATATCTGTATAAGTAAAAGGTACTACATTATGCGGTGTTATTTTTCCCAACTTATGTTCATTACGTAAATACAACGTACTCGTATATGTCTAATGTTACTGTGACCTCTCACGTTTTAATTATACCTAAATATACTACAAGGCACCCCACAGAGAGCTTTTAACTTTTAACAATTAGAATTGCTTGATATTTGGTTATCTAATCAGTGGACGCGATTGTTGTACGAAACGTTTGTGTGTTGAATATAAATAAACATTTGTAACTCAATACCGGCTAATGAGGCCATAAGGTGACGGCTGGCGGGAACCCTGGGACCCTGGACCCTGTGTGTTCCCTAATTGCATTCGCAAACAGTGAGCGGTCGGTCTCGGTGTGTTTACTCTTGGGAATTAACCCGTTTTAATTTACTTGTTTATTGATTGTATTTATTATCTTTACGTACTGTTCATAATGCAATGTAGACAAGAACTACTAATAAAATTTAATAAAAATATATCCTAATCTTCTAAGTTATTGCTACTTTTTGAGTTAATCCATAATAATCGATTGTCGTACTTTCTCTAATAGAGAAAGAAGAACTTAAAAGTGTAAGCCAAGTTCGCTATGAAAAAATGAGTTAACCGATCAAACAATGAAATATAAATAAATAGACATTATAGTTTTTATAAGTAAAGAAATTTAAGTTAAGGCCACAAGTTGTGGGTTCGATTGCCATTCCCGCGGCATTGAGGTCCGCCACTCAACACGCAATATAACCTCTAAAAAGTCGGCGGAAAATGGGAAACGGAAATGCCGAATTATTGGTCATAATAGAAACGGAGTGTCTTAACACTTGGTTCCCAGGCTCCTTCTGCAAAACAGAAATTCAGGATTCGACTTGGCTAGTTTTCATATAGAAACGATATATTGGTAAAGGATGAAATGAAACATCAAAAACATCTATATCTTTACTTTATAAAACTTATGGCTGTCTTATACGGGTATGGCTATTTTTATTTATCTTATATGCAAGGCATCGTCTTTCTGATGTTGCTTAAGTATCGTAACTTCTAAGAGTTTATTAAAAATTAATTAGGTAATCACCCTGTTCCACCTTTCGATCGCAGTCTAATGTTGTATTTACTTAAAATACAATAAAACTTTACAGGTGACATCAGCGTTGTACCTGACGCTGGGCGAGGGCCTGTGGGCGCGGCTCGGCACGCTCGCCAAGCTGTCGGACGTGCTGATGCTGCTCAACTACGTGCTGGACCCCATACTGTACGTGCTCATGAGGCAGCGCCGGCAGCTGTCCCCCAGCGCCCTGTGCCACTCCATCGCGCATTGCTTCAAGCGGGTAATTACTTATCAAATATTTGTTGTGTTATATTATAAATAGCAATTAGCTCAACTTAAGTTTTCTATGATTGTCATATAAATATTTCTTATATTTGATGATTGTACGTTTATGTTTTAGCCGTTCTCTTGGAAAGTTGTAGTTTTTCTATTACTTACGGTTTAATCAACTATTGAATAAAATATTATGAAGTGAACTCAAAAGCTAACTTTTCTAATTGATTCTTCTATGAATTTATAGCGCATACTTCCAGTAAGTACAGTATGCATACATTTGGACATTAATACTTGCAAAAGGTCTACTGCTAGTTACTACTTAGTACTGGCTCTGTGGCTTGTGACGCCGCCTCGCATTTGAACTTATAGGACTACTTAGCGTAATTTAGTGACAAAATATTTAATAAAGAACATTTCGCTAAAATAACTTAGTGGTTTTTCCTAGATAAGCCTATATCTGAAAAGCTTTAATAAACACAATCATTTAATATTCGCTAGTCGTTCGTAAAAAGGCAGGTGATACGCACCTGATGCTTAAACATTACTAAAAACGTCTTCTGAGAGTCGTATGCGTATCTGTCCTTTATGTATGTATCATTCAGAAGAATTGATCTCAGTTGTTCTTAAATTTAAAACTTATTATATCTCACACACAAAAAACGGAATTTTCAATTATATACACTTACTTCTTAAATCAGTACACACAGACAAAAAAGGTATTAAAATTATTTGACCGTTCGATGTCAAATGACGTTGTATACTCGTACATTTTTTATTGACATATCGTATTATATATAGACTCTACAAACAACTATAATATAAATATAGTTTTCCAGGAGAGCTTTCAAATCAGAATAATCGCGTGAATATCATGCTTTAATATACTTCATTATTTATTTAATTTTAAACGGTAACCTAAAGTCTAATAAGAGGCCGTTGTGGTGTGTGTGGTGTGGTGTGATTGTGACGCGATTGTGTGGGTTCGATCCCCACTCAAGGGAATGAATTATTATTTCTTAATATTTTCATTTCTTCGCTCCGGCACCAACGCAATGCCTCGAAAAATTCAGCGAAAGGTAGGGAACGGGGTAACTTAACACTAGGTTCCCTCTACCTACCTGTAGTATGAGGGATACAGGGTGAAGCTGATTCTTATTTTGTTTATTTAAAATCTAATAAAAAGGCTAGACGAGAGCTTGATGCCTGGAACCCTGGAAGTAATAATGAATTAGCCGCCGCGCTATAAATACGCAACAATGCCACATTGTGCGCGGATATTTGGCGACGCCACTAATCGGACATTTGCAATTTAAATGTATGACAATAAACGACAGCGCGCTCGGAACGGTCAGGAATTTTTATTATAGATATCTAGTGATGTGTTTGGCAAATTTGTTAGTAGGTACCATGTAAGTACTCTCATATGATTAGCTAGCTGTAGGTAATTGACACAACACGGTAGTCTTCATACTCCTACAATAGATATTGTTAAAATATCCTTTAATATTTATCTATACGTTGGTGTTGATATAGATCCAAGATTGATTAAAAATACAATGCAAAATGGCTTACAGGTTATTTACAATAATAAAAAGAATTGTTTCACAGCTTATAATGACCAATGCTGGTATATAAAAAACATAACTTTTACCAAAGTAGTAGATACTTATATATTTTTTCAGCTTCAGGCTGTATCCCGCATATAGGAGAGAGAGAGAGGGAACTCAGTGTTAAGACACTCCGCTACCCACTTTCCGCTGAATTTTCGAGACATTGCGACATTGACATTGGTTCTGTACCTGAGTGCAGAAATGAAAATATTAATATTAATTATTTATTAGTGTGGAGTGGAAATCGAACGACCAACCGTCGCGTTACAGTCATACGATTACGCTCGTGCGCCACAACAGCCTCATCGAGACGTTATTCTTTTATAAACTTACACAAAACCTTAATACAATATTTGTATACCTTTGCCCACAGAACCACAAAACATCGACTGAGTCGATGAAGACCTCGTGCTGTCCGCAGGAGACCGTCATCATCAGCGAGAGCTCTGGCGCGGAGTTACGACCCCTGCGCCCTACCGCGCACTCGCACCCCGCCACCATCACACCCCTCGCGCATTCACGCAATCACTACTGAAGTACTGATACTGAGTGACGCAGCTCTCCGAGATAATAGATACTAATACTCAAGTTCTATTTAAAATGCGCTTTTAATCCACCATAACTTGATGAAATGTTATATTGAGCAAATAAACGACTTTTAATTTTAATAATGACAGGACGACGCTACGCCACAAGCATAGCATACACGTGAAATTTGACCATTCAACAAAACCAAAGCATTGTACATAATATTAATAAATATTTTTTAGATTTAATGCAATATAGTTGTTAGTATAGCAAAATTAGAAACAAGAATTTTGTCAGCAAAATTATTATTTTCAAAAAATTACCTTAGAATTTATTTTTTAAGATTATATCTTAAGTGTTAGATGAATGAAGTGTCAAGTACAATATAATTTTCTCTTCAAAACATTTTACTTTCTAAACAAATCCGCGTATAATGATTTTATAAATGATACAAGTAAAAGCTTTAAGTGTTACATTATAATAATAAGAAATATCTACTTTATATAAGTTATAATAATTTTAATTAAAGTTAAGTAATCAACGTGAAAATATCTAGTCTTAAGATTTGTAATTTTAAGATTAGGTAAAATAAACATTAATAATATAAAAAAAATGTTTACACGCTACAAGTGCCTCTTAAGTCTTAAAATAATAAAAAAATGAAAACAACAGTGAGCTAAAACAGATAACTTGCTAATTATTCAGATATAGCGCGACTTATCTACTAGAGCAGTATTAAAATGTTATCAAGTGCTTAAACGATATTCATTTCACATTTGAAGTAGTTGTATAGTTTTATTCATATTACAATTTCCTAAAATTATATTTTTTGAATCGTTATTTTCTAAATATTTTTTGACTGTACATCTTATATTCTTTGTAAACTTACGTTATAGACAATCTAATGTAAAACTGAACTTACAAATAAATAATCACAATGACATGAAAATAGCATCAGCGAAATATATATAAAATAATAGATAAGTAATACAATTGAATATTTTTTTAAAATGCATAAGGACAAAAATACCATCTGTCTGCATGTCTATTATATTGTATATTACTGAAAATATTTTTGTGGCAGAAATTATTGAGATAGAGATCATCCAATTTAAAAAATATATTAAATTTATCGGGCAGTTCCTTCCCTGTACAGGCGTCAAACCCTATTTTTTCGGACCAGGCCTGCACATTTTTGAATGTTGGCATCTTATTGATTTATGGATGAAATTATATAAAGTTCTAAGAACAGAAATCAAAATCGTCAAATGGCTATTTGAGGCCAACTCGTTTGCTTTTCGAAGGCGATTTAAAATTGTATAATTTATTTATTATTTGTTTAATTTTTCTTCTGTGACATATACTGCGTGATAAATGACAGGCTGCGTATATTGTAATTACACTTATTTGTGTGTGTTTGTAACGTTGTAAGTTCAGGTTAAGAGTGGAAGATCTCTACATTATTTACAAAAAAAAATCAAAACATTACCAGTTTTCGTCAATTCTATTTTACTAATACTAGTCCTAAAGTCTCAAATTGTTTACGTGTCATATTAATACTAATTTGGAAGATATTAATTAATCTGTATTTTTATATTAAAATATTCTATAAATGTTTATCTCTTCGTTAACGCTGACATCATGTATAAGAATAAGAAACACATAATTATCAAACCAAATATCATATTTACAATAATCTGTAACTAATAGTACATAGTAAATTTATATTAAATAATTTGTAATTGGTATTACATATGTACTTTCGTAAATGTCAACAAATTATCATATCCATACCTGTGTTTATATAGTAATAATGAGACATATCCTTATTTTAATGTGAAACAATATTTAATTATTTTCTTGATTAAATATTTTCTTGATTATAATTCATAAATATGTTTATAGATTTAAAATCAATATAAATAAGATAAAAAATTGTATTTTATATAAAAAGCAAACATGTTATTTTTAATAAAAAGTATTTTGGTGCCATAAATATCGTTTTATTTTAACACTCTTAGTTTCATCATATTTAGGTAAAATAAATATATATTTAGATAAATATAAGAATATAATCTATACATTGCTTTATATAAAATCCAAAATAATTCTCATTACATGCATGTCACTTTTAATTTGTTTAAGCAACTTAAATATTATTTACAAAGAATATATACATCCGATGAGGTCAGTTGTGGCGCAGGGGCATTAAGTGTGCCTGTAAATCGACTGGTTATGGGTTCGATCCCCACTCGAGAGAATGAAAATTTATTTACATTTATATTTTCATTTCTTCGCTCTGATGTCGAGAGGGAAGGCCGACGTTGAGTTTCTCCACTCAAAACGCAATGCCCCCAAAAAATGGGGAACGTGTCATAACACTAGGTTCGCTCTTCCTACTCTGCTGTCTGTGGGATACAGCGTGAAGCTGAGTAATATACATCCTATTATTTAGCAAAAATTTCCAATAGGCTGGATGTATTTTATTGTATGCCTTAATAATTTTAAACTTTTTAAAAACTTACTGTCAGTGTCAGTTTCTTGCTGTCAAAACCATTTTCAACAATTCAATATCTGTGGTTCATTATCGTAATTGGAATTGTTTGAATAGGTAGCTTCTTTACAATAAAATAGAAATAATAATGTTATAATTCTTTAGTATTTATTGTAATAAGTAATTATTATTGATTGATATAGTTTATTAGTAATTAAATTTATTATTCAAACAAGATGTCTAAATGGTGAGTAACGTTATATTCATTGTTTGTGTCTTACAAGATCGAAGAGATTGTTTTTATATTGTTCGGCTTCACGGAATTTAAACAAGATCTAAATATATGCCTTTGCAAATATATTTGAATAGATATAAGAACATATATCAACGTTTCCTAGGCAATCTGAGAGGAGTATCCACGAAATGTTAAAAGATACACCGCCGCTGCGCGAGTCCAGCGACTCTATAACATCGGGTACCGAAGCAAAGTTTCCTACATCTCGATCTATGCCTTTTCCACCAGCTTACGGTAAAATAATATTATTTATCACTTTATGTATTATTTAGTGTAGTTCAGTGTTTCTTAACAAGA
>JAATLQ010034276.1:0-21935 GCA_013421005.1 Heliconius erato x Heliconius himera
AGACAGAGACAGAGACAGAGACAGAGACAGAGACAGAGACAGAGACAGAGACAGAGACAGAGACAGAGACAGAGACAGAGACAGAGACAGAGACAGAGACAGAGACAGAGACAGAGACAGAGACAGAGACAGAGACAGAGACAGAGACAGAGACAGACAGACAGACAGACAGACAGACAGAGTTACTTTCGAATTTATAATATAGGTACGGATTTTTATTTTATAGACTGTCAGCTATACTGCATGAGATTCAATTAATATTAATTTCATATATTTTATCTTTTAATATCCCTGAATTGTATGTGTCAACTGTGATTTCTGATGTGTGTTAATATTATTTATACAGTTATTTTAAATTATTTATTCAGTTGAGGCCGGTCGTGGCGCAGCGGCACGAGGTGTGACTGCAAAACCGACTGGTTGTAGGTTCGATCCCCACTCGAGGAGATGAAATATTTACTTAAATTTATATTTCCATTTCTTTGCTCTGGTGTCGAGGTTAAGCGCGGCGTTGAGTCCTGCCACTCAACACGCAATGCCTCCAGAATTCGGCAGAAAGTGGGGAACGGAGTGTCTTAACACTAGGTTCCCTCTGCCTACCCTACTGTGTGCGGGATACAGCGTGAAGCTAATTTAATTTAATTTATTTAATTTTTATTCAGTTAAAAATTATAATATAAATCAAAAAAATAAATAAATCAGCTTCACGGTGTACTCCGCACACAGCAGGGTAGGCAGAGGGAACCTAGTGTTAAGACACTCCGTTGCCCACTTTCTGCCGGATCCTGGAGGCATCGCATGTTGAGTGGCAGAACTCACACTTCGTGCCCCTGTGTTACGACTGGCCTATAATATATTTTGTGTACAACAGTATCTATCTGAATACATATATGTAACCATTTTGAAATCATCAATTTCCTTAAGATACACCTAAATAATTTTAAAAAAATATCGAAAAGTTTAAGCGGACAAAGCCGCGGTGTGGCCGCTAGTGTATTATAAATTAAAAAAATGTAGATCAGATACGAACATTCATCATCATGTATTCAATATTTTAGATACAAACGTACGTATAAAAAATATTAACTAATTTTGTTCAGTTTCACTCTGTACCCTGGATGTAGCAGAGTAGGTAGAGGAAGCCTAGTGTTAAGATACTTCGATTTCCCCTTACTGCCGAATTCTGGAAGCATTGCGTGTTCACTAACGGAACCCAACGCCGCGCTATGCCTCGATATCAAATCGAAGAAATAAAAATATATATTAAATATTTCATTTCCTCGAATAGGATTCGAAACTTTCACGTTTACAATCACACGCTACTTAAAATTAATCTAAAAAATACAAAAAAATATTTATGTGTTTCTAATCTTTCAGTAAAACGAAACTCATTCTATAAATAAGTTAAACAAAAAATTAGCTTCTCCATTTTTATCCTGTTAAGTAATAAAGTGCCCCCAGGACACTGTACCGGGGGTGTACAGCGTTGTGATCGACACGCGATCCTTTCATACGACCACTTTTACAAATTGTTATTAAGAGTACCCGTTTTTTTTTATTAATAATGGGTAAAGTAATTTACTTTATTACTTAGTACATGTAAGTTATAATATTAATTTATTTATTATATTTTATTTATTACATTTATTTATTAGTGTACACTTTGAGGCCATTCGTGGCGCAGGGGCACAAAGTGTGACTGTAAAACCTGGTTGTGGGTTCGATCCCCACTCGAGGCAAAGCGCGGCGCGGCCTCAAGATTATCAGATTATGGGATTCTAGCTTCCTAGTTATTTTTATAAATTATTGGCCTGGCCTCACACACTATGTCTCGGAGCAATATAAGAGATCTAGCAGCATAGTAGGCATATATACTGAAACATTAATATTTACTTTTAGTAATTTTCGTATTTAACACTAATATATTAATTATGTATGTATATACATCAATATACATAAGTATCCAAGTATGCAATATCAATGTATATCAACACTAAGATAGCATAATTTTAATCTAAATTGATACTATTTTCACTTTTCACACTCTTAGGTACAGACAGTGTAAAGGTATTAAAGAGATTTTAAACGTATTAACTCGCACCTGTTTCCTTATAAATAGCGCATACAGGTGTCTCATCGTGACCCTAATGCAGGTTCGTACACTATATATAAATATATTTTATCTTTTCATGTATTACATGAAAAGTGTACACTGTGACGCAGTGGAATAAAATAGCTGTAAGCACGATAGTTATAGGTTTAATCCTCATATGGGGATATGATTATATTTATAAAAAAAATAATTGCCCGCTCTGATTGATAACGTGGGGAACGTAGAGTCTTATTAATAGGTTCCTCTTGCCTAACCTTCTGTGCGAGCCTGCTAAAGTGTGAAACTTCTTTTTATGTGAAAAATTCAAGGTGGTTACCGCCGCCCAGGCCCCGTGTAACACCAGAGGAGCCACAGGCCTTTAAGGTGAAGATAGACGTTTTTTTGAAGGTAGTCATCGCATCGACCTGGAGACACTGCCGAAGGTAGGCCATTCCACAGTTGGGTGGCGCGTGGGCGGATATTCCTATGAAACCGCATAGAAATGGAGCACCACGTATCCAGATGGTGTAAACGATATTTGAGTCTGTAACGTACTGTGCAATTAGAATATTAACTTAATATTTAAATTAGAATAATTCGATTCAATAAAATGAAAAATACAAGCGAAAAATGCTGATCAGAAACTAGTATCGAAGAATATAAACATACAATTACTTAAAATTTACATAGCAGTAGGAGTGTTAACATAGAACGTATATTACTTAGAGAAGCAGTCTGCTTCGTAAATATTTATTTACAACCTGTTCACTACTCTTACCTGCATTGGCACGTTTGAATTTACAACTTTAGATTTTTAGTTTATTGTATTTAATAAAAAAAAGGGTTAAAAAAATATTTATAAAAACAAAAACCCCGACTGCATAAAACTAAATAGAAAATAAACAAGCCCAATAGTTTATTAGGATTAACAGTCGGGACCTCTTTAAATCATGCGGGGTTCCTGGTAAAGATTTTATTGATTGAAGGATTACTTACAGGTCCAGGTTAAATATTTATTTACATTTATTTTTTCATTTCTTCTCTCTAATGTCGAGGCAAAGCACGGCATTGAGTTCTGCCACTCAACACGCAATGCCTCCAAAACTCGGCGGAAAGTGGGGAACGGGAGTGTCTTAACACTAGGTTCCTTCTGCCTACACTACTGAGTGCGGGATACAGCGTGAAGCTGATTTAATTCGATTTAATTTGATTTTTTATATTTTCATTTTGTCGCCCTCGTCCTCGTCACCGCACCAAGGCAAAACACCGACTTGTATATACACCAACACGCAATGCGTCGAGAATTTACCGAAGCCAGTCGAACTGGGAAACGGAAGTATCTTAATAGGTATGGAGTGTCTGGACACTGTGTTCTCTCTGCCTACTCCGATTTGTGCGGGATACAGTTTGTAGCTAAAAAAACATTACATATATACTTAAAAATTATCAAACAGTGCTAGAGTATATCGCTCACAGTTTTCCTTGCAATCTTTGCATGTCAGAGTTGTATAAAGATGATGCCGCATTCTATAATAACTTTTGTTTTAAAATTGGTATTTTTTTTAATTTAACAAATAAGCAATTAAATAAAATACAATTGAGGCCGGTAGTGGCGCAGCGGCACGAGGTGTGACTGTAAAACCGACTGGTTGTGGGTTCGATCCCCACTCGAGGAGATGAAATAGTTACTTAAATTTATATTTCCATTTCTTCGCTCTGGTGTCGAGGTTAAGCGCGGCGTTGAGTTCTGCCACTCAACACGCAATGCCTCCAGAATTCGGCAGAAAGTGGGGAACGGAGTGTCTTAACACTAGGTTCCCTCTGCCTACCCTGCTGTGTGCGGGATACAGCGTGAAGCTGAAATAAAATACAAATAAATAATTCCATATTTTTTAACATACACACAATGTATACACGCTTATACAGATATTTTTTTTGTTAAAATAAAAAAAATAACCAATAATAAAATAGTTATTTAAAAAACAATCAAAACATAAGTTATTACTTAATAAACTCTTTAATCTCCAACCAAACGTATTGAAAACTGTAATTTTCTAACAACAGCTCAAAGAGCATACACAAAACAAATAATACATGGGACCAAATTTTAATTATGAACCAAACGTCATTAAAAAAGTAATGAATGTCTCATAAAAGAGGTTATCGCCCAATAAATTTCACGACACGCGATGTCTTTATTTTCGGCTACAACACACACAATGTTCATTTCTTTAAAATTATTATTTCATTATAAGAATTATTAGAGGCCAGTCGTGGCGTAGCGGCACGAGGTTTGACTGTAAAATCGACTGGTTGTGAAATCCAACATTCCAGAAACTCCAGAATTCGACAGAAAGTGGGGAACGGGGTGTCTTAACACTAGGTTCCCTCTGCCGACCCTGCTGTGTGCGGGATACAGCGTGAAGATGATTTATTTATTTATTTATTATAAGAATTATAGAGCCAGAGGCCAGGCGTGGCTCGGATCTAGAAGCTTGTGACTTGTTGTGGGTTCGATCCCATTTTGAGGAAATAAAATATTTCATATTTTCATGTCTTTGGTCCAGTTCAATTTTTAATTTGAGGCAAAGCGTGGCGTTGAGTGTCTCAACGCCGCGCTTTGCGTCGTTACCAGAGTGAACCAAAGAAAATATTAAATATTTCATTCTTCTTAGTAGGAATTGAACCCACAGTCGTTGCTCTTACACGCTTGAGCCTCTGCGTCACGGCAGCCTATAAACTCAACACGCAATGCCTCCAGAATTCCGGGGAATATGGGGAAAGGAGTGTCTTAACACTAGGTTCTCTCACTAGGCCTCTGCCAAACCTACTATGCGAGGGATACAGCGTAAAGCTGATTTAATTTAATATTGTAGAGATGAAATCGAATTCACTCATCTATTTTCTCCGTAGAAATTAAAAACGCAAAAATAAATAAAAATAAAAAATATTATTATTTTAAATGGACGTGTGTCTCGCGTTATTACAATAACTTCATTGCATTGCATTATAACATGTCGTAGCAAGTTTTTATTGTTCCGGCAGATGTGGTTGCTTTTGATTTCTTCAACGTACGAGCAAGTCTTGAAATCTCATTTAGTTACTCCTTTAGTCTATATTGTGAAGTATTTTAGTATATTTTTAAACATTTTTAAAGTGTTATTCCACACTTAGGAAAGAAAAATACTTATTTAGAAAATGTATAAATATTTGAACGTAGCGGGACTCGAACCCGCGCCTCCTGGAAACCGACCAGGACCTGGTAAGTATAAGTATTTTAGTATAGTTCGTTTGACTTGTATATTTATATTATAATACAGAAATTTGATGTGAATATTATTTTTATTATGTAAGGAGATATGTCCTAATTGGAGGCATTGCGTGTTGTGCGGCGAAACTTAACGCCGCGTTTAGTATTGCCAGAACAGATCGAAAATAATTATTTCCCTCGAGTGGACATCAAACCCTTAACTTTCATGTTTATAAAGAGACGTTGACATATTGCCCCACTATGGCCAATAGATAAATGTTTTTTTAGATGAATTTTTCAATCTATATCCAGTATATGCAAAAGAAATCTGGGAAACTTCTATCGTCTAATAAGACACTTATATTCCCCATTTTCCGACATTTTCTTGAGGAATGGCGTCTTAAATGGTAAAACTCAACGCCGCGCTTTGTCTTATTAAATATTTCCCTCTCCTTAGTGGGAATCGAACCCACAACCGTTGCTTTTACACGCTCGTGCCTCTGCGCCACGATAGCTTCTAGATACATATTATAACAGTACGGTATTTTTTTTTTATTTATTCGTCTGTCAACCCACTACTACTACTATACTACTACTACTATACAGTTACTACTATCTAATAAGTTGTATCAAGTAAGTCTCTATAACTTTCTAGGCAATTATCTTTAAAGTTAATATATCAAAAGATTTTCATCATGAAATAATTTTACATTATAATATAAAGAGTTCATATAAATATTATAATTTCTTAGAAGCTTTCGAACATTTTTAAGGTTTTAATCTATATTCTTTGTAGTTTTCTGAGAAACATTAAAATTACAATATCATCACTAAATTTACTTAAAACATCTTGTTATACGATGTATTTTTACATTTTTGAGGATGCTTAGTGGCTCTGGAGGCTTGCGTGCTTAGTGGCGGAACTCAACGCCGCGCTTTGCATTGTCACCAGAGCGAAGAAATGAAAATATTAAATATTTCATTTCCATACGATACGATGTATTTTTAAACTCAAAAGTTATAAGTAAGCCAAAATAAAAGGAGCTTTACCGTTCTTCTCACAGAGCAAGGTAGGCACAGGGAACCTAGTGTAGAGATACAAAATTATAAGAAAATTACTAGTATTGTTTTATGTGTTTAAAATGTTATTTTATACTAATCATAGATTTTTTCTCTTGGAAATTCTCCAAGTATCAGTTAAAGAAAAATTAAGTGATTCTTTATTTTTTTATTTTATAAGTGATATCACACGTAGGTATACAGGTAGACAGGGTTTTAGCACGGCGTTTAGAGACAGAATAAAAAAACTACTATTTAGAAAAGAATTTATTACTCTTTTATAATAATAGTGACCTAACTCTCAACAATTTTTGGCGATTTCCTAAAATGATGAAAATATATATATTTTTTAGTTAAGTTACTTTATCACTAACTATAGAAACGTAAATTACAGATTTTTTAATAAATTTAATTTTAAATGTATTATTTATAAAAAAAACGTTGCATCCAATTTTTGTTGTATTATAATTCCATATTACACATGCATGTAATGTACATATTAGTGCAATATACACCATTTGAAAATTTAAAAGTGGCATGAAAAAAATCTGAAAATAAAATATTGTGACTTTGGGGACCCTTGTATTAGCCAATTAGGTACTTACTCATAAAAAGATAAGAAAAAATAACATAAAGAAAAGTTTAAGTACGTTTCCATTTGATGTATTGCAACGATTGTTGCTGCGAAACTATTACTAGATTAAAACCAACATTCGTTTTGTGTAGTTGCATCTTTAATTAAAGTTTCTTGAGAAACCCCGAGAGAACCTATTGTAGTAACGTGGAGTGATAACAGCTAAAGTTCAGCTGTATTTATAATGTTGATTGCCTTTAAGGAATTAAATTTTTAAGTAAAAAATAAAATAATACTTTGTCATAATAATAAATGTCGTAGTAAGAGTAATTTAAAAGTAGGGTAGACGGAGAAAATAGTTTTAAGACATTCATCTCCACTTTCCACTGAATTGAGATATTGTGTGTTAAGTGGTGGAACCCAACGCCGGTTTTGATCCTGCCAGAGCGGAAGAAGAGATATAATTTAAATATATCAAATAATTTTCAATATTAATATGTAACAAATGTAGATAGATTTTTGCCCCTGGATATTTATAATTTCTTTCATTTTTTAGCAATAACTCAGCCCTGCTAGGTCTGCCCAAGCAGAGGGGATCTGGGAACCTAATATGGCACTGCTTTTTCCATTCCAATTAAGAAATTTCCGTTTCCCTGAATTCTTGAGGCAATGCGTGTTGAGTAGCGGAACTTAACGTCGCGCGAAATGAAAATAATAAATATTTAATTGCCTCGAGTGGGAATCGTTTCGATATTTTTAAGTCAAAATTTTTAAGTTTATATAGACTGTGTCGAGTCTAAAACCTATTTAATCGTCATACACATGTATAAACATATATAAACAAAATATATAAATGATTAGAGGATTTATCGAAAATTTGAACTTATCAGTAATAGATGTAGACACTGTCTGTGAATTAAAATTCCTATTTTTCAAAGATAGGTCTCAGAAACAAATTTCATATAATTTTTTTAGTGTGAAAGAATAAATGGAAAGAATTTGCTGCTTCTAAAAATTTCGTAAATTTAAAATTCTTAAATAATTCTCTTATTTTTAGGGTTCTGTACCACAAAAGGTAAAAACGGAATCCTTGTAGGATAACTTTATTGTCCGCCTGTCCGTCTGCCAAGACCATGTATTTAATTCGTGCACAGCTTGATACATGTCGAGAGATCGTGTGAAGGTATCAGGCTGTAATTAGTATAAATACTTAAATCTATGATAATTTAAGTACAGAAAAAATCAAACGTCTAAGTCAATGCAATCAATAGATACGAGCATTTCTGCATCTATTTTCTTGCATATCAATACATTTAGGATACTTTTTTAACATTTTTAAAATGTTATTCCATATCTAAATAAGTATATAGGATATTCTCATGAACCGACAGTTATGACATTTAGCACAAAGTGAAATCTTATAATACAAATAAAGGAAAAAATCTGATCAATCAATAACTCTGTCTGTTAGTGGAAACCATACTATTCTTTTATCAATATCGTTTTTCCAGAACTTGTGGAGGTATCAAGCAGAAATTAATAGGAAATATTCCGATCTTGACCTTTGGAGCATAAAAAAAATTAAAGGTGTATGTCAATGTAACTAAAGGAAACGCTCGTTTATTAATAGTTTTTGTCGTATTTTAATCAAGATCGTCGTGTAATTCTCGTGTACTTAGAACAGATACAAACTCATACAAAATACTACCTACTATTTACTTAACTAGCTATTATTTTTACAATGGAAGTTCCCGATAACTTATAACCGGTACGAAACCCTTCAATGGCCGAATCCGACTAGGACTTATTCTAAAAAAATAATATTAAATTTTAAGCCACTTTTTATAATTTATACATCTTTGTAGGATAAACCCTGAATTCTGGATTCATTTAACTCGCGCCTCTCGCCTCTAACTTTTATCGGGCTTATATTTTTTGTTCTATACAATTATGACACTTGAAACTAAATTTAATTGGCAAAAGTTAAGAAGTTTATCTCGAAGTGGTAAAATGTTGTTGCCCTCTTATTTTAGTTTTGTGAAAGTTCTTCTAGTTTTGAAACTGAAATGTAACATTTTTTTAATAACGCAATATATGATATAAGAATGACAGAAACATATGTTATATATACTTTTTTGTTTTTAGTTTTACTTTGAAAAACGAAACCTGATGTTAACTACGATGTGACTACGCCGAATTCTGGAGGCATTGCGTGTTAAGTGGCGGAACTCAACGCCGCCCTAAGCCTCGTTACTAGAGCGAGGAAATGAAAATAGTAAAAAATATTTCGACTGGGAATCGAGCGTGCCCCTTGTGACCATGCGCCACGACTGGGATCATTATTTACATACTACTAGGGAAGATACATTATTTTCCACCTCTAGTAACTAGACGAAGCGCAGTGATGAGTTCCGCCATTCAACACGCAATGTATCGAAAATTATATAAAAGTATTTACTATCAATCGTACAATAGTATGTGTAACATTTTTTTTATTTATAAAATAAAATCAGCTTCACGCTTATTCCACTTACACTTAATTAGTGTGTGTGTGTGTGTGTGAACAGTGTCTTGACTCTAGGTTCCCAGGTTCCATCTGCTTCCCCTCCTATGTGCGGGGTACAGCGTGTAGCTATAAAAATATATGTTCATAATATTCTACCATCTCGCTTATATATCTTTTAATAAGTAACAAAGTATTTAAGGGGAGCATAAAAATAAGCTTATAATATCAGAAGCTATTTCATTAGCTCAGAGATTTATGACCAATTAAGTTTTTAATTTACTTTTACAGCTAACTTGTTATAAATCGTACTTGTTAAGCTGTCTCTTCATTAATTCTTGGGAAAGAAATATATGCTTTCATTTATGTAACAAAATCTGCAGCTGTAATAGGACTTATGAGGCTATTAATCCTGATATGAAAAAACGGTTAAGTGAGAGTTGGACGCTCATTGAGGGTTCCGTATCAGTTTCAGCAATGTATGCCAATGGGAAGTATAATTTATAAAAATTGGTAAAAAATGAGTGCAGACGTTTTGCAGTAATTTTGTATAAAACACTTATAAGTTTGCAATAGTTTTATCTGTAATAAAAATATAAATTTCCATATTTCGGATTAAAAAAAATATTTAAATGTCTCACTTAATGTAAATTTCATGATTGTAGGTCTACGGGAAATACACTATCGGTTTTAATTACGCAGCGAATAAAGTGGTCGAAAATCATTTTTGAAATTAAGTAACTACAAATACAAGTTTGTAATATTTTTTTATTTCACAAATTTTTATTTTTTGATTTATTTCTTTATTTAAATTTCTCTCTTCGTACCAAATCTAATCGTACTGAAACCTATAGGTTTTGTTTACGCGGCTAATTTTATACATATTGTAGCAAAAACCATCTATAAATGCATCTACGCGATTTCGAAGTAAATAGTCATGACAGACGGACATTAAACTGGTCGTGATAAGGGTTTCGTTTTTTAAATTTGAAATACGGAACCCTAAAAAGTACATCTTGTATAATGGAACAATGTTCACTTGTAAATGTAATATTTTTGGGTTCTTTAAATGTTGAATCGTGGGTTTAGGTGTAAACTTGCTAAATCAGTTTTTGTTTCTACCTACATGTTTATACTATTCGAAAGTGTAAAAAAGACCTACAAAATTAGTCTTTATTTTATTTTATAAAGAAGAGAATACAAATTAAATTTGAAATTGTAACAACTTTCTGATAATACATAATATATACTAATAGTTCTAATTTTTTTTTGTCTCTGCTAATAATTTGTTTAATAGGCTGTTAGTTATAAGCATCTAATCTAAATCAGTTTAGCATTTAAATATTGAAATATTGTTTAGTCTCGAATTCGGGTGGAAAGCCAAAAGAGAGTTAGGAAAATTTGAAAATGTAAAATATCTACTTAATAGTGTCTAATAATCTATTATACAGGTGATGATTGTAGGTTCGATTGTCACTCCCAACAAGAAAAAAAACAGAAATATAACCCGGTCACAAAGTGTGATTGTAAATGCGACTGGTTGTGGGTTCGATCCCCACTCGAGGAGATGAAATATTGACTTAAATTTATATTTCCATTTCTTCGCTCTGGTGTCGAGGACAAGCGCGGCGTTGAGTTCTTCCATTCAACAATTTCTTGTCTGTCTGTTTGTCTGTCTGTCTGTCGATATGTATGTCCACATTTTTCTCTGAAAGTACAGAACCGATTTACTTAAAAGTTTCACTAATTGCTTTGTTTTAACTCAATTTAACTACTAAAGTTTGGTTCATCAAAATAGGTTCATTAAAAAAAAGTTATCGTCATTTGAATGAACTCAAGGCATTAGTTTGCCTGCGAATGTTATATAGCAATCGCGCTG
The DNA here is from genome assembly GCA_013421005.1 of Heliconius erato x Heliconius himera. NCBI lineage: Eukaryota > Metazoa > Arthropoda > Insecta > Lepidoptera > Nymphalidae > Heliconius > Heliconius erato x Heliconius himera. The sequence goes on from JAATLQ010034276.1 coordinate 11,358, forward strand.
GTAAGATTCCTGGCTAAAGACTGACATTCGAAACATCTTGGTTATATGACTGTTGATAAAAATATATATTTTTGAAGCACTATTATACAATATTGTATACAACAAAGTAAACAAAATTGAACTGTTAGTGGAGATTACCTTCATAAATCATAACAGTTAAGTTTATATCGTAATTAATTCAACACAGAGATAAAGAACGATTTGATCTTCAAAGAGATATCAAGCAAATACATAGATTTTGTGGTTCGTTCGTTCGTTTGAAAAAAATGTATATAAAAATGCCTAAAAACATTCTTTCTACGTGTACTCTGTAATAATTACATATTTACCAATTGTACATTTAGCTAATAATATATGTAACTAATTTAAAAACTGTACAGGAGTTAATATGCAATTATTACAGGTAAATCATTACATTTCAGGCTGTTTCTGAAGCAGTACAGTATAATATTAACAGAGCTTTAAAAAACATAACATAGGTAAAAAGAACGCAATGTTACAAAAATATACAATATAATAAATAATTAGCTTTAGGTGTATTTAATGAATATCAAATATCAACATTGGTCGTATTTTTTAGTTCAAAACAATCAAAAATTCTTATAGAAATTACGATAATGTCGTAAAAAAATCATATTAGAATATTACAGATTAAAGTAATAAAAAAATCATATTAGAAGTCATTATAGTTGTCAATCAATTCTGCTTATTAAATCAATAATCATGTATTTTAAGCGGGCGAAGCCGTGGGCGGGCGAGAGTTTATAAATATAAGGTTATTTAAGTAAGTAAAGTATCGGTTCAATTTACTTCTGCTTTGGAAGCCAATTTGTTTTAAATAATCGTTTCCTTGTTCTAGCTAAGTACAATGCAATAATTTCCCTTTCTTGTAATATTATAAAATATTATAAGAATGGCTCTAAGAGAATGACTTCTCAAAGGAAAATTTGTAATTTTATTTGTGTGGTGTTGTGCTTTCTACAGGCTGTAGCGCCAGACGCCTGAATTGTAAGAATGTAAGTGAGGAGCCTTCCGTAGATAAATTTTGCCAAAAATAGTTTAGCTACAGCTCTGTTTTATCACTGGAACCATATAAAATCCCCACAGTACAATGTAGGAACTATTGTCATTTTGGCCACGTTAAAGCTCATTGCCGATCGAAGTCTAGATGATAGGTGCACACAACGTTGGAGTGGAGAATCATGAGAAGTATTAAAAGACTCCTCTTCAACCTTATACTGCACAGCTAAGCACTTTGCTATTGATAACACTTGTCCTGAGTTCGTAAGGCAACAAATCTCTAAAAAATCTTATGTCTCAAGATAAATATATCATATATGAAAGTTTCCTCTCGTTTCCTTTTTATCAAGAAATCTTATGCAGACGTAGCAAAAGAAATGTTTTTCCTTCTTACTTCTTCTACTTCTTCCCCTACACCTACCATCTCTTACCGTATAATCGTCATACGTCAATCGCGTCCTCATTCTCCTATGGACAAAGATTACGATAAACAATCCCACCAAGCCGTTATTGGCAACTGTACTGTTCACCCTTACTCAATTATTACGTTATGCTTGCGTGCCTTCTCCATTCTACGTGACATTAGCGAAATAAACTGTGCTCTACTGGCACGCCTAAAAGCCATAAAATAAACAATCAATCAAACAAATAAACAGACAAAAAAGTTAAAGTTGGTACATGCCCCTAATAAAATAAATTTTCTGTATGTACAGACGGCGATCAGTTTCAATTTTGAAAAAAAAAAAAAAACAAAACTTTAAAATTACCAAAGAGCCACCGCAGTTATGGTAAACGCAAATTACACCTACAATATAAATAATAGTTATCTAAAACATTATAAATATTTAAATTATCATAATTTTAATTGAGATTGATTGGCATATAATTAATAAATATTTTTTTTTTTTCTTATTATTGGTTATGATCTTTTATGGTACCTCACGATATCCTAAATTCAGGCGTCATATTATGAAAAGAGTGTCTCGAAACTATACTTCCCCTACCCTATTTGTATGGGGGATAAAATTAAACTGAAAATTATGCAAATGTATCTAGTTCTGCATATGATTTGATAATTAAATGGAAATTTGAGCAGAAAAAGCGAAACTTGAGCACGAGAAGCGAAAAAGTTAATTCTTATTGTCTTTTCGCTTACTGATTTGTGTAAATGTATTTTTAATTGTTAATTTGCTAAACCGTTTGTGAGGCAATTTCATATGTAGAGCCTCTAGCCTGAGGAAGGACTATCAATGTTTCCGCTGCGGTGGAAAATAGTTCACTTATTACATTATTAGTTGCATTCTTCAAATTTAATTTTTATATATTAAACACTGCTACAAGGAAACGAAACATTAATTACATTATAAGAATTATCTTTTTTTGACCCTAAAAAAAATAACATTATGATACTTTGGTAGTTTTCATATGATTTCTTTGTTTCAAGATGAAGTACGCCCCGGGGATACTAGCATGAGTGGTAGATAACTTTCAAATATACCCATTTTACCGGGAGTCCAATTAGTTTTTATCAAGAAATTAGATCGCTAAGCTCCCGGGGAACCATAAATCGATTATAACCATGTTTTATTTAATTAACTCCCACATTTAACTTGAATTTAACTTGAAAATATAAGTCATGATGTTGTATTGGAAGAGGGTAATTACTTATTTATGATTATGTTATATGCTTATAGAGTTTTATACTTATGAGAATTATTTGTAAACAGAAAATAGTGATGAATCTATATAATTTGTCATACTTGTATTACTTACGTATTTGTCCTTTTTTTCAGCTACAGCGTGTATCCAGCACACAGCGGGTTAGGCAGAAAGATTCTAATTTTAAGACACTTCGTTCTCCTCTAAAAAAAATTGGAGGGATTGCGTGTCGAGTAGTGGAACTCAACGCCTTCTTTGAAGTATACGATGTTTGGGTGTTCATTTGTTTTTACTGTAAATTCACCCCCAAATATCGCTGTGACAGCGATGATTGTATATTTGGCATGACAGGTGATTTTTTTGTATTAAGTTAGTATCATAGCTCGAAAACAATAGACCCGTGAAGAAGGCGAAGAATTTTTGTGTTTGTTTGTCTGTTACTAGAAGGAAGGAGGAAGTTTGATTGGAGTTTATATTATTCGAGAGTTTAATGGTACGCTAGGTTTATAGGAATTTACGAGTCCTGTACTTCTTCTAAAATTCCACCAACATTTCGTTTCATCGACAAGGTACAGAGTCACTCTCTTGATGAAACACACAGGAATAAGAAGACTGTGCTGAAGAAGTAGGGTGTCGTTTTATATAAACTTGTCTACACAGTACGGTATTGTACTAGAGATGGATTAACAAATTCCAGGAGTTGTGGCACCTTTTCAATTTTTCACTCAAAATCACCTCCTAAACTTGAACTGATTCCCACAATTATCCTAGCTGAAACTCGGCATTACTGAAATGCTTAAAAAACGAAAAAGTAGTGGGACCTAACCGAACTTGATTGAGACATGAGAATCTATGAGTTTATATCATATTCTATAATCAATGAGCTTATATCGTATTCTATAATCAATGAGCTTATATCGTATTCTATAATCAATGAGCTTATTCGTATGCTTATTAAGACAGCTGTTGGTCACCAAACAAACTCGTCCCAATAACATTTATTGTTCACTAGTGCTCGGCATTTAGTCAATTCTTATTCAATATATGCCATGATACTATGTAGTACTATATAGTATCATGGCTTCCATACCAGACAAAAGAGACTGAAACGATTGCATAAGTACTTGGGTCCAGAATGAAAAGAGATTAAAATGGTATGGTTTAATAGATTCAGGTACATCATCCTGAAAATTCTGGCCATCTTAGAACTGAGTTATTAGCGATACACATATAACAGAGTATTTAATAATTGTATAATTAAGAAAGAAATGTATTAATATAACTTTCTTAAAATTTCGAAAATATAGAAAATAAGAGAAAAACAAAATACTGTGATTTATTTTGACCCACTGCCAAAAATACTGGTTTTGCTTGAATCAGTATGACCTAGTAACTATAGAGGCGGCACTCGCATGAATATCTATAATACAAACTAACGCCCAATATTAATAACCTATCTCCAACGTCAATCTTAGATTGTTTCATATATCTATCCAATCTCTAGATAGGATAGATATATGAAACAATCTAAGATTGATGTTGGAGATAGGTTATTAATATTGGGCGTAAGTCAAAGGCGATAGCTGTTGTAAGCTCAACATATCAATTTATTTTTTAATCGATCATAGCCGGGAATACATACACCTCAATAAATTCCTTCGTTCGCCAACTGTGACTAGCTTCGCTTACTATAAAATTAAAAAATCAAAATATTATTTATTCAATCAGATTATTGCATCCTTGAAATATCCTTAGAACAGCGGTATATTTTAGAATTTGAATTTGAATTTTATACCTGTATAGAATATTTTAAAAAGAAATGAGCTGGGGTCGTATGTAATAATTTTACCCACTACACCACTACCACTCCACACCACACATCTCTGTGCAACAAGTGAAAGTGAAGTGGTAACATTTAAAATTTTGTTGATAAAATACAGCCATCCATATCTAACACTAATGCGAACACTAATACGTAGATATAATTTATAAAATTTTAATTCGATGTTCTTTATTGTGACTAATGTATTGTTATTGATTAGATAATAATATATTATAATCGTCGAATTCCGGTGAAAAAAATCTTAATTTTATTACGTAAACATTTAAAATATGCAGACAGGAGACGCTATTATAACTTGGTATGATTTATTTTAAAAGGTGATTTTATTTTTAATTTAATTTTTTTATTATAATATGGTAAGCCGATTCGACTATATTGAAATTTGAAATAGGTTTTTCGCTTTTTATAAGATATCATACTGATGGACATTTGTACTTTATACTTTACAATATAACTTATACATCTGAATAGCATATAGGTTTCAATTTATAGCATTATATTTTTACATATACATTAAAAAACAATTTTAAGCGGGCGAAGCCGCATTTACTTCGCTAGTTAATTATATGCACTCGTAGACTGATCATCGCTGCAGACACTCTATATTATATTTAACATTTTATAATGGTACTAAGATTAAAAGATATAAAATTGTTGCCAATAGTCACACAATAAAAATATCTATTTATAGTTCAAACTTTATCAAATATTTAAGTGTTAAAAGAAATGTGTTAAATTTCGACAGGGTCCTTCAAAATAAATCAACCATAAATAATAAATGAAAAAACTAAAAATCTATTCAACATTTAAATCACAATTTAAAATAAAAAATATAAACATTACGATTTATAAAACTATTAAAAGCATATTAAAAAAAAATCAGTAAAAATCAGTAAGTAGTCTTCATAAAATCAGTATCAATCTAATAGAAACCAATTTAACAATCAAAATATTAATTTCAATCGACGCACCTCCATATCTCATCTTTTTCATATTTTTAATCCTCACGTGAAATGTTATATCGCTGATTACTTCTAGATATCATTCATAATATCAGTCTTCGATGATAAGCTTAGTAATTTGGAAGCATATAGTTGGTACTATACAGTTCAGTCTGTTTGAGTGTTCTATAATATGCACTAGTGTCTTCATATTTCAGTTGGCATTTTAATTACATATGTGTTTCACAAAGCATAAAATTTTTATCTACTACAAAACAGAGAACAAGCTTTTAAAATGGCTGGTGGAAATTACACTATGAAGGAGGTAATTCTTATTTTTATTTTATTTTTTTTGATAATTTGTTTTTTTTTTACATAAGATATATTATAGAATAGTGCGATCTATAAAATTTAGAGAAATATAAATAATAAATAAAATTGTAATTTTTTTTATTCATCTTTCTGTTATGGTAACATTTTCAAGAAACTTTAACTATATGTATGTAGAAACGCATAAATGGACAATCCATTTTTTATGCGTTATTATTAAAGAAATTATTTATAATTTCAATCTGGCTATACGATTTAGTGGATCTGTACCAATCGAACTTATGCATGTATACTTTTTTTCATAAAGATATTAAAACTTGCAATAGTATAAATAGGGACTATTGTAATAGTATCAGTAAGCAAGTTGATTATGCCGTAGATTTCCTCCCCCACGGAGAAATGAAATATTTTCATTTCTTTGCTCATTAGTTACAATCTAAAGCTACCTGCTACGTCCCGAATTCATAAGGAAACAGGAAGCGGAGTGTCTGGACACTGGGTTCTTTCTGTTTTAAGAACTTACTTTATATAACTATTCAAATCAAAGATATTGACGCTTAATAATAATATAAAAAACTGTTATAGTGCGAGTCGGTCTCGTCCATCAAGGGTTCTGCATCAAAATGGCAAATACAACTAATAAACATTGAAAATATTAAGTATACAATTATTTGGTATGAAATGAACTACAATTGTAAGTTTGTGGATTATTTTTCTACGAAATATTTATAAATTTACACTCTTTGAATATTTTTCCTTTCTTTGAATTTATATTGTAAGTTAACTCTTCGCGACATATTTCATTACCATAGGTGAATTTCATATGAAATGCTGCAAACATATAATATGAGATGTATGAATGCTCTTATCTTTTGATTGATTTGTCTCAGAAGCTTGATTTTTCTGATGTTACATGAGATCTCGAGATAAATGGTCTTGATAGACGGACAGCAATGACTCTATAAGGGTTCCGTTTTTTTTATTTTGAAGTACGAAACCCTAAAAAGAATATAATAACGACATTTTCTATGAACATAGTTATCATTATAATATTTTTTATCGCCTAAATATGTATACATTTCGTAATGATTAGAATGACACAAATTGATTTATGACAAGATAATGTATAATGTATTGACACATACAAGTACAATTAGTGATTCTATTCTATAGATAGAGAGGTCCTCTTGACACAACGGCTCTATGTCTAACTATAAGCACAACGGTTATGGGTTCGATTCCCATTCAGGCGAAATTATTATAATTTTCCCGCTCTGGTACAAAATATTGTTTTATAAAAGTAAAACGAATCGAACTAAGCGTTTCTATTCAATCTACAGTAATTGAAGACAAATTTGCATTTTAATTAAAATAATTATTCAGTTGTTTGAAAGGAATAAGTTTGTAAGCACCCTCCTTATTGTATTAAGAAATTGTGAAGCACTTACGCTCAATTCAAGGCGTCTCTATAGTATTTTGTAAATAATTATAATATAAAATACCTTTTATTTAATTGTTTTTTATCTTCAAGTTCTAGAAGGTGAAGTGCGATGTTCGTTTTATGTTTTATACATTGGGTGGTTAATGGTCGCCAAAGTGATTCGTCACTAAGTTCTCAGTGCATACCCTATAATAAAAGGGGATATGCGTCGGACGCTAAACATATATTATACATGTAGGGAACGCTTACTATATATATATAGGGAGGACCGAGGAAAAATAGAGAAAAGTCACTGTGTCCACCAGTTTCAGCTCAATTTTTGAGACACTACTGTTTTAGTGGAAACCAGAACGTGAAAATAATATAAAAATGTAACACCATCTATTTTTTTTGCTATGATATAGCAAAGCGCTTTGTTGAGTTCCGCCACTCAACATGCAATGCCTCCAGAATTTGGCGGAAAGTGGGCAACGGAGTGCGTGTGTGTGTATATATATATATATATATATCGCTACAAAAAATTATATACAGTAAACGTCGAACTTATATAATATGTATATATAGTGCAATCGAAAATCAATGTTTTTAATTTGCAACGTTATCTTAGAAAACAAATTAATGAATTTATCTCAGAAAACAAATCAATGATCTCATCATTTTAATCGTGTAATTTTTATAGCTTAAGCATATATACCTATTATTATTTTTATACCATATACATACAGACATACCAGCTAAAAGGATGTCAGATATAAGCAGTTCAAGGAATAGTAATCACAATTTGATTACATAGTTTTACTTTACATAATTTTATTTACTTAACTACATCAGTTAAGTAAATAAAATTATGTAAATTTGTCATGGGTGTTACGGAAGAAGAATGAAAGAAAGATGAATGCTGCGGCGTCCGTTTAGCTAACCGAATCAATCCACAGTGAAGAGATGCACTGAATGACAGGTACTAGGGGTTGTCACGGTAAAAATGAAGAACTAGTGATGAAATAATAGTAAGAACGCCGTTGGCTCCGTATGACGGAGGTGATCATACCATCAGCTGACCCGTATTTTCGTTGGCTTTGCCTTTTTAATAAACAATCACCTTCATCAAATTTAGTAATTAACAAATATTCCATTATTTGGTCCATTACATAAAAAAGGTGTAGTAAAAAAATTACAGTTTATTCTCAATATGTATATTTGACAAAAATGTAATATAGATTGTCTCATGTTTTTTCACGCTGTATCCCGCACACAGCAGCGGAGACAGATGGAATCTAGTGTTAAGACACTCCGTTCCCCAGTTTCTGTCGAATTCTGGAGGTTTTGAGTGGCAGAACTCAACGCTACGCTTGCCTCTACACCAGAGCGAAGAAATGGAAATATAAATTTAAGTAAATATTTACTCTCCTCGAATGGGGATCGAACCCATAACCAGTCGGTTTTACAGTCACATTTTGTGCTTATGCGCCACGACTGGCCTCCGTCTTGGACTGGTTTTTTTTTTGATAAAATGAGGAGATTCTTATTAAACTTTATTCTTAAATCTACACACCATTGCTACTGGGAAGCATTGCATTTCCTAGAGAAAATGTATTCTAATTTAAAACACTTATACATTACGAAATAATTTTGTCATATAGCAAAATTCGCATTTATATCATTTATATAAAATTTTAAAAAATTATAATAATCAGCTTCACGCTGTATCCCGCACACAGCAGGTTAGGCAGAGGGAACCTAGTGTTAACACTCCTGTTACCCACTTTCTGCCGAATTCTGGAGGCATTGCGTATTGAGTGGCAGAGCTCAACGCCGCGCTTAACCTCGACACCAGAGCGAAGAAAATGGAAATATAAATTTAAGTAAATATTTCATCTTCTCGAGTGGGGATCGAACCCACAACCAGTCAGTTTTACAGTCACACCTTGTGCCGCTGCGCCACGACCGGCCTCTAGTTTTATAAAAAATTATAACTGCATCGTAATAGTACTATACCAATTTTTTTGACATTTAAATCAAGGACTCAACACGCGGCCCTTTAAACATGCTTATGTGGCAAATAATATTTCTCATATTAAATTAATTTTATCGACTCTCTCCCAAACTCCTCTTATTATATAGTTATAAAATTAATTATAATTAAATTATGGTACATACTAAAGCGAATTTATTACGAAATGTTTAAATTGGTCCATTATGTATGTGAGACCGGGTTGTTCGAAAAAATACGCCTACGCCTGCCTCAGTTTATCAGGTCAGACTAGGAGCCACAATATTATAAAACAGTTACCATTAGTGCGGCGTTGAGTTCTGCCACTCAACACGCAATGCCTGCAGAATTCGGCAGAAAGTGGGGAACGGAGTGTCTTAACACTAGGTTCCCTCTGCCTACCTTGCTGTGTGCGGAATACAGCGTGAAGCTGAACAGTGACCATTAGTAAAACTTATTGAGTCTTATACAACAGAACGACACAGTTGAACTTGCCTAGGGTGTTGAGTCTAAGACTTTCAAAAATTTTGAAGATAGGAGAGGGACTGTTGGCGCTTTACAAAAAGGTCGATACCAAGAACGCGGGTAGTAGGAAAATAGACACAAAGTCTTGTCACAAAAGCAAGAAATATTTTTGCCTTGAGTACGTAGTGCCTTGCAGTACTTTATTGACAGTACAAGAAGACTGGTTTTCAAGGGGTTGTGTGTTTTTTGTATTAGAAGGATATATATTTTTGTTTATTTTTCAAGAGTTCTTAATGTCATAAGAATAATAAAGGCCGATTTAAGATATAAGTAGTTATAAAAAATATAAGACTTATGAAGAAAGTGTGTGTGATATTTATAGTGAATGTGATATATATAGTGTCTAAGTCCTAATTGTATATTAATAAACGAGTTGTGATTTACCAAATATTTATATTTCATTGCCATTTATATACAAAGATAAAAACAAAATTATCTATACATTACTTATTTATACTATACTTACTTATTACTTTTATATGTGAATTGCCTGCTGTACGCAGATGATGCAGTGCCTATTGCATCATCAGAATGCGAGTTGCAGGCATTGGTCACCACTCTGAAAGAAGGGTGTGAATATAATGGTCTAGGCCTCAATGTGAATAAGACAAAGGTTCTGATTTTTGAAAGAGACGAAGAAAGGACGGAATGCAAGATCAGTGTAAATAGTATGATATTAGAACAAGTGAATGAAGTGGTATACTTGGGAAGTATGTTCAGTAGAGATGGAAGATACGAGATGGATGTGGAAAGGCGCATTGCTGCCGGTAACAAGGTTAACGGAGCCTTAGCTGCATTGATGAGACGGCGAAACGTCAGCACAGCTGCG
>JAATLQ010034277.1:0-21941 GCA_013421005.1 Heliconius erato x Heliconius himera
CGGCACGAGGTGTGACTGCAAAACCGACTGGTTGTGGGTTCGATCCCCACTCGAGGAGATGAAATATTTACTTAAATTTATATTTCCATTTCTTCGCTCTGGTGTCAAGGTTAAGCGCGGCGTTGAGTTCTGCCACTCAACACGCAATGCCTCCAGAATTCGGCAGAAAGTGGGGAACGGAGTGTCTTAACACTAGGTTCCCTCTGCCTACTCTGCTGTGTGCGGAATACAGCGTGAAGATGATTTATTTATTTATTTTATTATAGTTGTCAATCAATTCTGCTTATTAAATAATCATGTATTTTAAGCGGGCGAAGCCGTGGGCGGGCCGCTAGTTCTTATATAATATATCTTATTGTAAACTTGTTACTACATTGCTGAAATATAATAATATGTTATTATGTACATTTGAATATCTATTTCTGTATTATTATTACAGATTATAATATATACCTATAAATTTTGTAAAAAATATTATATTTTTTTGACAATTTAAATTATCTTCTTAACGTTTTCTTTATGGCACTTACCAATCTAAAACTCAGCAAATTCTCTCGATATGTATAACTCTACGTACCTGCAATTACAAAAACAAAATATTATTTACAAAATAGATACATATATAGGCGTAGTCGAAATACGACTAAACTTTAAATCAAATTTAGCAGAATAACTTTGATGTAAGTATCTTCAACCTTCGCAGATGTTTATGAAATGATTCCCAGAAATTTGTTGTCACTCATTTTTATAAAACTGTTAAATTAAATACGAAGTCCTTTGAGTTTGAATATATTTAAATCTGATAGATCACCTTTACTTTCAGAGAAAATTGTTAAGTAAAATACAAATACGAAATTTAGCACACGCGCTTGGACGCCTAAATAGATCTTTATACTCAAATACTAATCAATTACAACAATACCCTATATGTATGTAAATAGTACATTCATATGAAACTGATAACTTCCTTTTTGACATCGGTCAATAATAGCATACACTTTGGACGTGAGCACTAAACGTTAAAATAATTAGCGATGTAAGGAGTGATCCGCAATCACGAGTCCCGAGATTTATGTCGCGGTCGGACTGACGGTCTGACGGCCGCTAATAACTCGTCATTACACGAACAACTCGCGCTTAATTATAATAGCAAATTGTAGGTAATGCCTAAATTGAATGATTGACTGGGAAGCATGTGGACGTCGACACACGTCCGCGTGTACCGCAGGTAGGAATGTTACAGTTGCAGCATATATGTCATAAAATAGAAGCGGTTTGCGTTCATATTGAGCTGTATAGAGGATGAAGAGAATCGAGTGACAAGTCACTCTGTTCCTCACTTTCTGCCTTTTTTTAAGAAAGTCCAACTATCGCTTTTGTAAAGGTCGTTGGATTTTAATTTCTTTTTTTGGCACTTGTTTTATATATATTATTTTAAATTTCGGTTATAGACTGGATCCTCTTTTCAATTCCTCGCTTTCGTAAGATAATGAAGCGTGGCATTGAGCTGCGCAACTCAACACCGAACGTTTCAAAAATTGGACGGGAAATGGAAAATGTCTTAACACTAGTAAAACTGAAAAAAATCAAACAAATAAAAGCAACAATATTTAAGAACTAGAATAATATTTTGCGTAAAAGACAACAAAAAGAAAAACAAAAGAACCACGAAAAATATCACATGATAACAAAAAAAGAAAAAAGAAACGGCAGCGTTATTCGTATCTAAGAGAGAACAATACCTACCGGGTAATTCCGCAAAGTGTCCGTGAGACAATACGCACGCAAGCTAATAAGCTGCGTAATTACGCGTCTCACTCTCACTCGCGGCCGTCGGGATACGGGGAAATAACAAGAGATTCTTAGATTTTTTCAGAAAAATACCTAAAACGATAGATAGTTTCACGCTCTATAGCTATACAGTATACGTAGTTAGAGAGAATCGACTGCATCAAAGAAATAGGTAATTGCATTCTTTTACTATAGTTCCAATTCAAAAATATTAAATATTATTGTCGGTCATATAATAGTATTCCGTACAATGTACGAGTACAGAATAGAAGCTCTATCCTTCGTTAGCTGTCTTAGCTCTGCTGTAAGCTACAACTTTTAATACTTCGAACTGCAATACTAGTTCAGAAGATTTTTATTTTTCTAATTTATTTTGTCCCCAATATCATACTTCGGCTATGCAATAATTATGAAAGTAAAAAATGTTTGCTAATGACGAAAGACATAAGGTCAGCGTAACTAAACGCCGTACATACATTACGCTTTGAGTTGTGGGATACGTGCTATAATAAGCCGTCGCCACATCATCTGATCCCGCGGAATGCAATTAACATTTACGTATATACTCATCGTATATACTCATCGCGGCTGGCGCCTCGAATACAATCCTACATTTACACCGTTGTTCTTTATTGCTTCACGCTGTATCCCGTAGAGCAGGATAGGCAGAGACAACACAGTGTTCAGACACTCCGTTTCACACGTACTGCCCAATGCCCACTGAGTGGCGGAACTCGTGTTTTGTCAAGTTATCACAGAGAGGAAATAAATAGTAAATTACGGCTTCCAATTATTTGACATTGATACTATTTACTTAGAGGCTATTGAGTCCGGGAACGTCTTTGTTGTTATTTATTATGGCGCTTGTTTTATTTCATTTCTATGATAGTCGTATGTGTACTAACAAGCCTCTAATGCAGTGTTGTTTTCATGTTAATGAAAGTATTACGTAGGTATGAGTCAATAACGAAAAGGTAAAATAAACAGACCTTTTATTTACTTTAACTAATTTATTCAACATAACGTAAAACAATATTAATTTTAAAGGCATATGCCATTTTATAATATACAAACTCGTGGCCGCTGAAATAATATTTCATAAGAGCCGAGTGGAAAGCAAACTTCTGCTAACTGATTTTGTCACAAAAAAATGATAAGTTTCGAGATGAGTGTCGCATTCAGACGGCACTCGACGCAGTTTTATTCTGGCTGCAGTACAATAGAAAATGCGTCCTCGAGGAGCACAGACAAGATGCAAGTTTGTGGTTGTACTGTTAATAGCTTCTTTAGACGTTCCTTCGAAGCTCCAACTTTAGAAGCTACAATGTACTTTGTGTACACGCCGTTAAGGTATTATTTCCTACAGCCACCTCGTTATCGCGGCTACTCTGTACCGCAGCTCAGTTGGCGCGCCTCCAGCGACCCCGGCTATGCGGACTATTCGGATTGTTGCAAAAACTGTGTTGATGCGATTACAGTATTATTAGCGGGCGAAGCGAAAGAAAGAGGTAAATGTGAAATAATTATTGGGGTCATTTCTTATTTTACAACGTAGCTAAATATAAGTTTTTTTGAAAATATGAACGTTTTCGACTTCGACAATATTGTAAAATAATATATATTCTCGTAATGGTCAGTTTTCCCCTGACAGTGTTGTTTAAAATATTTATTAAATACAAAAGTTAAAGATTTTAATATCTTAAATAATTTCGCTAATATAAAAATCAATAATAAATAAGCATATCTAGAATATAAATAAACAGTAAAATCGTTAATTATTCATTAAACAAACATAAAGTTAAGTAGTCCACAAATAAAGGTATCAATTCAACTCAAATAAATTAAGACAAAAGCGGTTGTAATCAGAGAAATACCAAAGTACAATTCCGAGTCGAGTCACGAGTCGCGACAGGAGAGCCAATCCCGACGTTACGGCGGCGGAATATCTTCATACTTTATTTTATCCCGTAAAAGCTGTTCGCAGGAGTCAAAGAGAGTCGAAGCAGAAATGAAACTGCGTTATGGCTTATAATAAAGCCGATATTAAACAACTTTTATTTCGTTTAAGGAGATAACCGCCAGTTGGTACACTTCATCATCGCGCGCTCGTATTGTTTGTTTGTTTGTTTGTTTGTACGTTTGGATGAGAGCGTCGTCTAATGAAGATTTATAGAGCGTCGTCATCGCGACGCGGCGTATTGTTCATTATAGTGCTAAGATTGATGTGAGATCAATATTTGTTAGTCGTTTGTGTTCCTCTAAATAATATTTATTACGTTTCTACATTCACTGTCAGAGTAGGCAGTAGGCATAATTTTTGCTTACAATTTTGAAGAAATTATGTATTCAGTTGCGGGATGCATCGATACCCTTCGTTATGTTACCAGAGCGAGAATTAAAAAAAATATTACCCCGAGTAGAAATCGAACCCACAACTGTCGCGCTTGCAAGTCAGACGCGCCACGACGACATCAATACGTATCCAATTAAATATCCATGTATACTGAAGTCCTTACTCTACTCGTTATAAAATACGATAACCATTTTTAGATTCCAGTTATCAAATATATCCTTTTGCGTTAGATATTCCGAAGAGACTTTAATATTTTGGAATTTGTACTTTAATTATATCTATGTATAGTTTTCTCAAGTTAATTACTTCTATGAAAAGTCACGTGGTACTACATTTTTACAAATATTTGCTCAAGCGTTTGCGTATTTAGTAGTATAAGTTTATAAGTTAGTATTAGTAGTGAGAAAAAAAAATATTGAAAATGTGTAATGTGGGAAAGCAAAGTACAAAAGTTTTTTTTGTAATCACACATGGCGCTGAAAATATGATTTATCTTTTAATTATTTGTGATAAAATTAAGAGGAAATTATTAGTTTACAGTTAAAAGTGTAGCCATTCACTAACTGCGCTGTAAATATAGAATTAATTCTAGTAGCGCTTCAGCAATGGAGTCTATAAAAGAGTCCAGAATTTATGAGTATTGTCCGAAACGAACTTCCGTCTCGCATTAGTATTAGCTATTTTGGTGTTGGCTCACTGGGGATGGTTTTTCTATATATGTATGGATATTTTAACTGTTAACTTTTATTAAAGTTGGTTAAATACATGTGTCTTTTACCGACTTAAAAAGGCGTTATCAGTATGATATGTATCTACATACTTATGAGAAATTGTGAGAATTGAATTACACACATTTATATGTTTATAGTTTCTTCAGGCTTCCCAACAGGTGTGCTTAATTTTCTAAATATACTTATGTTTGTTTGTTTGTCCACAATTTTAACATAAGCAGAAAAGTCAGAAGGATTTTTTCTTTTCCATGTAAATGTGATATAATACTTAGGAAAACTTAGGAAAAAGTCTCAAGTTTCATCAAAATAGATTCAGTAATTTTTAAGATATAGGTATCCACCATTTCTGTAGTGGTGTGTCATATATATTTGTGAATTTAGGATAGTTAAGGTAGAATCCGGAAAACAAATATTTTCAACAGATACATGTAACACTTTTAATTGTCTATTAATTTTGGAATACGCAATACACAGAGTAGCGTACCTATAGGTAAACTATGCGATAGTTTTATAAAATATTTTTTATGTTTATTTATCTAATACCCGTTGCCGTCCGACGTCCGAGTGGTACAGGAACACAAGAGTGTGACTGTAACGCGACGGTTGAGGGTTCGATCCGCACTCGGGGGAATAAATGATTATTTATTCATATTTTCATTTTGCTTGCTTTGGCACCGAGGCAAAAGCCCGACGTTGAGTTCCTCCATTCAACACGCAATGCCTAGGCAAATTTAGCGGAAAGTGTGTAAAAAGTATGCGGGATACAGGTGAAGCTTCATTCATTTATTTATATATTTTATGTAATATCTTATAAGAAAATATCGATAATAATGTTTATTTTACAAGTAAAGGCAATTCACTTTGCACAACACATGTTTGTTTTCTTACACGGTTAACTTAAGTAACTTATCTATAAATAAAAATCACTTCTACTAAAATAAAAATAAAAATAAATGTATGACAATTATACAGTGTCTCCGTAGACACTTAACGTGAGCTGTATCGCCTTTTAGAATATAAAACCACGAAATTAAAGAGGGTCATTAAATTTTGATGAGGACTTAAGTAGCTCTTAAATCGTGTTATTGCTTTGAAACGTTATTTTGAAACACTCATACTTTATCGTTTAAAATAGCATTTCCTCGAAGTTCCGCTGCTATTGAATAGGAACAACTAAGGCTTGTGTAGTTCTGACCTCAGGTAGGCACCTACAGTGGGTTAATCAAAACTATTAGCGTGATATAATTGTACACATTCTCCATAAATAGATTATTTAAAACAAGAAGAAATCACCAGTAGTTCTAAAGATTAGTGTGTTCATACAAACAAACTGTTCAGGTTTTTGTCTTATAATACCTACTTTAGACTCTAGACTTCTGTACTCTAGAAGTTGTTTGATATTATACATGTTTGACATTACTAAAAATATGGTAGTTGTTTGATATTATAATTTTACCAAATAAGAGACAAATGTGTCGTTGTCGTAACCACGAACGACTGTAAAATTACAAAACCTAGAGTTTATTTGAAAACTTAATGCAATAACTTTATTTTAGTACACTTTTATATAAGGTTATCACGAGTTTATTATAGTTTATATGGCAAGTTTGTAAGTGGAATTAACTAAGCGCATAATCCACTTGCGGTATAACGCACGCTGTTACATATCTCCTCGCAACAGCGTCTCGCGCGGTTTAACAAGGCTATCTCTCGAGTTATTATTGTGGCGCGACTTATATTGTGCTCGAGAGTAATGTTCGAGTGTACCACTTAAATCCAGCACGGATTTTGCACCCCTATTCCTTAGTGAGAAGGGTTGTTTTCGTGTAAATGAATGTGAAAAGATAAGCCAGTGGGACATTGTACTGGCATCTCGAGTAACTGGCTGCAGTTTTATGGAGACAAATGCTAGGAACGAAACCTTCCTCGCTTCTTGGCGCTGACTCATACAATTACTTACACACGTCTTGTATACTTAATGTTGTGTAAATTATGCAGATATAATAAAGCACATACATAGAAAAAAATCCATAAAGAGAACTTGCACTTAAATCACTTCCTTCCTCCACTCTCCCCTGAATTTCGAGTCGTAACTTGTTGCATGACAAAATGAAACACTACGCTAGAATTAAAACATATTCGAGTACGAGTGAGGATCAAATCTAACAAATTGTCATTTACAGTCATTTATCGCGCAAGGCATAATGGTGGAATGACTCCATTCTTCTATTTTAAATAACGCCGCTTATTTTACTTTTACTCTCCATCAGACGTCACCAACATGCAACAAGTACAAAATTTACAACCTACACTTATAATTCTCCGGTGACTTTACTAGAACCAGAATGAAGTTGTTAAGGTTCCGTTCCCCCGCTGCACGAGCACACACCGACGCGCGCACGCGACGCTACCTTCGGAACAGATGCCGGAAAAAATTACGCCGCACCAGGAAACATGACGACACTGTACTGTCGTACGACACGGCGACTGAACAAAGACGTTATGGGGACATGGAGGATGGTGACTAGATGCGACACGACTTACCATGCAAGGAAGTCGCTGAATGGTTTTTACCTTTATTTTAAATAGATGGAATTGACTGCAACACACTCGTTTTCTAGTTTTGGAGATATTGTGTATTGAGTGGCGGAAATAAACACTGCGTTTTGTCTTGATAACAGAACGAAGTAGTGAAAATATTTAATAATTATAAATATATAGGCGCAGCATGATGATTCTGTAATGTGTGATATTGTAATATTTTATTTTTTGTTAAAAGTTAATTATTTAGTATTTTAAAAAGAGTACGCGTCCGTTACAAACAAACGTGCAAGATGTCAAATTGTTTCTATTTACAATATTAATAAATACCTTACATTATTCCACGTATAATGTTGTATACTGGCTAACTACTAGACGCGGTGGTGGCGTGTCCGACCGACTAATATATTTGAAGCTTTCGCTATTTAAATTATTACCTCGAGACGAGGAGTCTGTCGCCGTTACATTGGTACCGCGCTCAACACGCAATGCTCTCAAATGGGAAAGGGCAGTGGAAAGGTGACGGTGTCGTTTGGTACTTCTGGTTTAGTTATTGAAAATTAAGATTATTTTTAGCTTTTCGTGTATGTACCGTATAACAAAGTGGGCAGAGATCAGAGAGAACTGAGTGTTAAGACACTGCGGTGCTAATACCAAGGCATTTTCGCAAAATGCCTATATCAAAAATCGTTTTTACCATTTTAATTTTTTTTTTTAAAACTAAAATTTTTAAAATTAATACGAGACTAGTGCTTAAGGTTAGGAAAGTCTAACATTCTGATTTATTAGTTTCTTTGCTAGTACCTACAAAATGAAGTAGTGTTATTTTTTATATATATACCTATCTTTATTTGTAATTTCCGCTTATACAGCGTGTCCCTCGCGCCCTAAGGAATGCCAAGTAATAGGGATAAACAAAGAAGCAAATCCTCACGCGGGGGAAAGTATATTAAATTCCTCGCGGACAACAATTTACCCATTAGACGGCCAGAAGCGACACTACGGATAAGTCACGGAGATCATCTGAGCTCCTTTTTTATGGTTGCTATTTCAAAAAAACAGTTTTAATATACAAGTTTATGTTTGAAAGTTCCGCCACTCAATACGCAGTTTAGACACTGACTACGAGGGGAGGCAGAAAACGAAGTAAAAAATCTAGGTATTTTCTACCTACCCACACTAGTAGAGTAAGGGGAGAGAGCGTGAAACTGTTTATTAACTTAGAAAATAATATATTGTATGTTTCAAAATAGATGTAAGTCGAAATTCACAGCATTTTTTGTATGTTACTAGTTATTCCATTTACTAAATAACTACCGCCGGCCGTTAACACTAACGTTTCTGCCGCCGACACTTTAAAAATGGTAATTTCCACCTCTCACACTATACTTAAAAATATATAATTGCTTTGCAAATATACGCAATTGAGCCGTCCCCGCTGATATTTCTGTTTGCACGCGACAGCAAAATTAGAGATGAGTTACGGTAAAATAACTTAACAGGCTATCTCCTGTTCTTCGTGTGAACTAAATAATATTGAACTTCAGCTACAAGTATATTAATGAAATATAACACAGAAAGTACTTTTTGGTCTATAAATCATTGTTATTTTTGATAACTTAACTGGAAATGAACAAATCGAGTGTGTTTAATAAAAAGCGCGTGGTTGAGTACCGTGACGAAAAGGCAGCGAAGGCGAAGCCACGAGCGAACAACTAGTTATCTAAACACTTGAACCTACTTACATAGCCCATTGTTTTACGAAACTCAATAGAACCATTTCACATAAAAATAAAAAAGGAACAAAACAGCAAAAGTTCAAAACAAAATTAAAAACTCACTCTGGTAGTATATAAAAGAATAAAGTATTTAGTGAGAAATGAAGACGCCGGAGTTAAAAACTGGCAACTCTAAGTAAGTGGCCATTATGAGGGGGTTCCCGGGAGCTGCTTTGTCCGCGGCTTGTGTTGAATTAACTATCGACGGAACACGCTGATAACTTTTTAATGTGTTCTTAAAGATTTTTGTATTGCAGAAGGCACCGCGAATGTTTTTACAACTGATATGTAACGATATTTAAATTATAATGACAATATAGTATGCAAGAACTATTTTGTTAAAGTGTATTTTACGTATGTGAATTGTCCTATTAACTAGTAGTAGCTCTTATGTGAAGCTTTAATGTAAAGAGATCTGAGGGTACGAGTAGCTGCAGAATGGGAAGGAAGTGGAATATGTCAAAGGCAGCTAAAGTAGCCTCCGTCCTTGGTAACCGTATATTACATAAAATTGTAGACTTATGATAGTTCTCGCCTACTTACATTTTAAAACACCTTAAAAACACAGATTTTGCTTTGGTAAGCATCTGGTTTTGTACATTTTTCGAGATATATGCATATTGAGTAGCAGAACTCAACGTCGCGTTTTGTTTAGGGCGGGAAAATTAAAATAATTTAAGAATAGTTACATTCCCGAGTGGAAACGGAAGCTTCGTGTTTATAGTCAGACGTTATATCTCTCTTGTATATTTACTCTCTCTCATGTATAGTAAAGTTTCCAACAAAAGAAAGTCCGCGTTGAAATTTACTCATTTTGGACATATTTGGGAGAGAATCTAATAATAAATTATTTTTTTCTATACTATTCACTTATTTTTACACATTATAAGCTTGACAGTGTACAAATATAAATAAATATTTCTTTCAATGAAAATAATTACTAAGGAATTGTGACGTCGTAGGATAATAAGAAAATATTAACAATAATGTACTTAAACACAATAAACACAAATAAACATCAAATGTATTATAAGACAATAACGCAGCCGAGTACAAAAGACAGTCGGGCTCTTACAATAGATTAAATACGTGCGCACCCTCACAATTGATTACATTATCATCCCTCAATCATCTGGAGGGAAGTTTGCAACTTGCCACTGCGCGAGTTCCACCGAACAGATAGAGCGGCGAGCTTCAAATGAAAATGTTATTTATTTAGTTAGTAACGTACCAACATCGATTTCACGATTCAGTGTTTACGAATATTATCTAATTTTTAGTAGCTATGTGCTACGACTGTCCATTGTAAATGAAAATTACTTAAATTAGTTTTACTAGCATATGTATATTTGTCTTAAACTTTGTATTTAATATCCCTATTTAGTACCAGCACCTCCCTGATTCTAAAAACTGCGATACTAAAACCTTAGACCAAGCAAACACGGCAGCCCTTATCACGCTCAATATACATTTTTGTAATTTCAGGGGTTTAGACTAAAAGCTGAATGCTGTCCACCACCATCTTAAGACGGTACGGCTGACCTTATAATTTTTGTTAGAGACGCGGTCGGAGACCAAACAACTTGGCCTTTCTTCTATACCCCGCCTGGAGTCATGCTAATTTTGAAAGGACTTGTCAATTACCTGCCTTCGAGTTAATTTGGCCAATCGTGTTCGAGATTTGGACACATAGTAAAAATGCAGAAACGGATCGACTCATGGAGCACATGCAATCCGCTATTGACGATATCCTTTGGCTGATCCCTTGCGTTAAAATCTTAATTCCTGTCTATTTTAATGCGCAAAATGCCGATTGGTTTAGGTCACGCACCATCGACCACCAGGTCTGCATTCGACGTTCCTGTGGCAAATTGATTGTTTTTATCACCATCTGAATACGTGTAACTCCATTACTGTGTGGTTCTATTAGAACAGTCTTTCACGCGCTACACAGCATGGATACCTTCAAAAAGCATCTCTATTTCCACCTAAACGGCTGGCAGCGCTGTGCACCTTCTCATGTGTCGTGGGTGACGGTGATAGCATACCATCACCTATGACCCGTAAGCTCGTTCACCTTGCCATTTAAATAGAAAGAAAAGATGTACAATGGCAGTATTTGTTATCTATATTTTGATCAGACTGTGTTTATGCTTACCTTCGTGGTAAGCATAAAATATAATAATATGTTCACAAAAAATGAAATATCTAATATTTTCGTTTATTCACACTATTATCGAGGAATGCGCGGCGTTGCGCTACGCCACTCGACATTCAATGCCTCCAGAATTCGGTGGAAAGTTGAGAACAAAGTGTCACTAAGTTCTCAATAAGTTTCCAGGTTCCCTCTACCCACCCTGCTACATGCGGATTATAGCGAGAAGCTGAAACAATATATATATTCACAATCCGTATTAATGTATTCGATTAATGGTATAACGGAACAAAGCCGTTGAAATCGCTCCAAATATTTGTTTCATTAGAATAATAAAACGTGATTTATTGGTAACAGACAATAACGACATAACGATAACGGAATAACGGGACAGCGGCGTAACGGCGGTAATCGCCCGGAAAATATGGGAATGTGTAAAAACGTCGGTTACCTTTGTCCCAGCGTTTAATTAAACGACGCCGGATAGGAATGGCTGCAACGACTCGAATACGCGCTAAAGGGATTACAGTGACAAGTGGTCACTCGACGGCGACGAATAAAATGGGAAAGTTGTGGCGTTACGGGATAATTGGTTTTACAACAATCGATAATGGACGTGCAATTTGTAATATGTGAGTGTACGTACGTAGGGTGCTTGTATATGGAGGTACCTATATGGAGATTGTAGAAGGACCGTATTTTATAGGGATTAAATGTAGATACATACAGTGTTTTAAAGTAAAAAATAAAATAAATCAGCTTCACGTTGTAGCCCGCTCAAAGCAAAATAGGCCTCTGCCTATCCCTATTGTTAAGACACTCCGTTCCCCACTTTTCGCCGAATTCTGAAGGCATTGCGTGCTGAGTGGCGAAACTGAACGCTGCGCTTTGCCACGACACCAGAGCGAAAAAATGAAAATATAAATTTAAATAAATATTTCACTTTCTCGAGTGTGGATTGCACTTTGTGCACCTGCGCCACTACTGGCCCCATATAATTATAAATTTAACATTCTTATCCTACTTATTACAATTCTGTAAGAAATGGTTAAATGTTTTATGTAAATTTGTATATAGAATTTAACTTGAAAATCTATTCTCAAAATGCAAAACTCCTTAGTTAAAATACAAAAAGATTCATTATGATAGCAGCTTCCCTACACCGACTACTATAGGGCTCGGTCCTGCGTTTCCCGCATCCAGTGGTAATAACTCAAAATAAATATTATCAAATATTAAGAAATCAAGAATTAACTAATTAAACGTATTTCATACTTTCTGTCAATATAGTACAATAGTATTGTAAAAAGTCATCAGTCAACAAGCGTTTCAAAGTTACAAAAAGTGAAATATATACAAAAACGAAGCGAAGTAGTAATCCAACAATCAACAAGCGAGCGACGGCAAGTGAGCGACGTCGCGGCGAGGCCTCGTTCACAGTGATGGTGGCGGTGGTGGTGACGAAAACTTTTTCAATTAGTTGACCGACCCTCCCGCGCCCCTCCGACGCCGACGCGGCACTCTAAATTAAATTAGTTTCAATACACAAGAAACTTACTCCTTTTGTTTGGTTGATCTGCCTCCCCCTTCCTCCGCCCTGCGTCGGTTTTTCCTTTGGCAGGACCTGTGCGTAGGCTTCGTGACGCGGTGGGACATCGTTTGAATGTAAACGTTTTCGATCTTCACTCGTTGAAACTATTTTTTTTAATTGCTCTGATAATACCTAATCCGTAAAATGTCAAAATCAGGTGCGAAGCGGAGAATGGAGTGCATTGACACTAGGTTCTCTTTGAAACTTGCTAAACGAAAAAAGCGTGAAACTGACTACATTGTTATTTAATACGTTTCTACAATCTTTGGTGGTTTCTCGGAAATAGTAAAATATACGGCGTCGTTACGACACGTTGTAGTTTGGAGATGGTAATGTGATTTAATTACGCTTACAATGTTGAAGATCAGAGCTGAGCTCAAAGACGACAATAAAAATGACATTATGGTGATGTTTCATAGGATTTTATAGAAAGCGATGACTTTTGCTACTGAATTTAGTATTTGATGTTTCTTTATGACATTCAAGGTAGTTCTGAGTGATTTTTTTTTGGTAATTCAATCTTTATTCGTTCTGTACTTATCCTGAGGGTAGTTGAGATAATTGTAATTTATTAAGCTAATAAAATAACGTAACTGAATTACGTAATTATGAAAAATAATCCAAATGTGTGTAATATACATAAAAAAGTAAATAATTCTTTGGACCAATAAATATTGGTAAATTACTAACAGAATTAGATGAAGAAATGAAGTTTTTAATATTGTACACGGTTTAGTAACTATTAAGATAAACAATCACACAAATACATTGTTGTAACAATCCTCATCAAACAACGCCCGAAATGCATAACAGAGTCGCGTGTGGAGACGCTATAAAGTATCCAAAGTATATTTAGAAATCAATAACATCTCATTATAAGCTATATATATTCATCGAATCTCATTCAAATCAGATAAGTTATAATAAACATACATAAGTAAATTGTAAAGTTAGTCGTTGTTCCCATACACTAGTTGCTTCACCGCTTTGGTGGTGAAAACAGTCAACCCACATATTACAAGTTTTGAAATAAGGTCAACAAAGTGAAACAGTTAAACAAGATAAAAACAGTAATAATAACGTTACTTCTTCAATATATATGAACATTCGCACAAATGTCAGCCAGCCAGCTCAGTCCGCTTCATAGTATTAGTATATATATTAATTGAAACATATAACAATATGTGAGTTGTTCTCAGACTCTGTTCACCTCCTCTGTTCCAGAGCGCCGGTTCGTTTCTCTCCGAGCGAGAACAATCAAAACAATCCCGTCGATAGATAAATGTTCAATATAGCTTCATTTGAGAAAGCTATTAAGATTGTAATCGACGCTGCGTGTCTTTAATGCGTCAATTTGTATGCGCGTGTGTGATCACTCCTTAATAGATAAAGCCGCCCACGCGGTCGCCCCCGACCTCGTCTGTGTTCGTGTGAGCTCGTGCGTGCTCGTGTGAGCTCGTGTGAGCTGTTCTTGCTAATATTTTCAAATGAGTATCATTATTAAAATATACTTATTAATTTTTTAAAATTGTCTTGAGGCAATGGGTTAGTGTCCTCACTGTAGACGTGATAGTCGTGGGTTCAATCCTCCAATCAACACGCTGTCTCGAATTTTAGGTAGTATGTGGAATTGAAGTCTCTTAACACTGGGCTCCCTCTGCAAACCTTATTATGCGGGAAAAATCGTGTTTAAAATATTATGGACGTCATAATAGCGAACTTACTTCAAATTTAAATATAATTTGGATATAAATCTAGGTATATTGCAAAATAAAAAAAATTTTTTTATAAGCCAGTTAAAAATAACCGTAGTCACTCTCAAACTGCCGCTCAACACGCAATACCTTAAGAATTCGGCGGAAAATAGGGAACAGAGTATCTTAATACTAGGTCCCAGGTTCCCTCTGTATACTTTACTATACGGCGTTAAACTGAAATAAATTATAAAATAAAAAAAAGAACTGCGACTATAAGACTGATTTACTTATATAAGAAGCACAAATAGTACAAGTAAGAGTAACATAATTTACGGGTAAGAAACCTCCGTTTCATGTTCTTATTACTCAACGCAAGAACAGAACACGCAACACTGATTGAACAATGTCTGAGACCAGAGACCAGAGACACGCCGGAGATAATGTATAGACTGCTAATGAAATGATAACTTTACTACAACTATTGTGTAAGCAAATCGAGAGAAGTAAATAGCTAAAGTAAAATAAATTAGCTGTTTCGTCGTGTGTAACTTCGATTCCCATTAGTGGAAACGAATTATTTAATATTTTCATTAATTCGTTCTGGTAACGGCATAAATTGGAGCGTTGAGTTCCTCAACACACAATGTCTCGAAAGTAAGGCGGAAAATGGGGAATGGAGGGTCTTAACACTATGTTCTCTGTGCCTACCCTGCTATATGCGGGACATATAGTGAAGCTATAAAAAAGAATCAAAGCTTATGAGTAAAGTTCGTGAGGTGAGCCCAAAATATATAGAGCTAAAATAAATTATAATAACTATACTCGTTGTTAATACATATTATATATGTATGTCATACAGATTATAATATAATTTAATCAATGGTGCCGCGCGCGAGACTAAACCGATAGTACCGAACCGAACTAAAGGTCATGTACTCGTACCTATACTATATACGATTAAACAATTAATAACGATACACACTTTGAATATATCAACATAGTTGTATAATCTAAAATCTAAATACAAGATAGAAATTGTTATTGTTCGAAAAAAATCATCTTTTAAAAGATATATTTCAACAATCGAGTGACCCGCACCTCTCTCCTTTTCAACTGTTTCAAAATGATTAATTTATTTTCTTTATATCTGCTACTTCAACTGGACGTGGCTTAAGACATAATTATCTGTAGGTTTTTGATTCCTAACTGAGGACTACTTAAACTTAGTCACCTTATACGTACATTGTTATTGTTTGTGTACTCGTATTTTAAAGAGACACGATCTCATACAACCTCTAGAAATTAAAAAGTTCAATTAGCGATATATCAATAACAAAAACGAAAGCTGCGGACGACTCGACCCGGCGGTGACGACATCAAACGGACCGCCCATATATACGACCAGATGGTCTTAATTGTAAAATGTTAATACTTTAATCGAAATTCGTGTTCTACTCAGCTTCATCTCTCATACAGCAGCGTAGAAAAGCACGTAGTGCCAAGACACTTAGTTCTCGTGTTGAGTGGCGGAACACCGCGTAGCTCTTGTTACTAGAGCAATTAAATGAAGATAATTCATTCTCCCGAGTTTAAATCGAACCCACAGTCACGCTGTCCTCGTATGTTCTGATCCGGTATAAAGTAGGCAGAGTAGGCGTGACGTTACGACCGGCCATTACTCGCGATGTCCGCGTTTAAGACATACCTGTCTTGTATACGTAGTAAGTAAATTACAGCGTACAGTAATATTACTGGTATGCATTAATTCGTCACGTGTGGTCGCCGCACAGCGCCGCCGCGCGCCGACACCACGTTAAATATGAAACGGGAGTACTTTAGCCTAAGAAGGCTGTATCTTGTAATTACACTAATACAATCGAGGATGTATTTTATATTTACCTTGTTTATATTTTGAGGGTCACACCGTTCCCTATATTTTGTAATGTATTAAGTACAGTATATGCTATCTTTTCCTAACTTAATCTTAAAAAATATTTAGTATTTATCATTAACATTTTCAAACAGATAAGTCAATAAGACGTCTACTAGCGGTCGTAACGAGTCGTTCGCGGTCACACTAACTCTAAATCTTCAGAAAAGCTTGGAAATGCTATATCTGTCTTTTGCATGTTAACTTAACTATACAAAAGTAACTTTATGTAATTTAACTATATTGCTTTATATTTTATTCTTTGCTATATATGTATGAGTAGTTACTGAAACCATACCTACATATGAACGAGATTTTGCGCTTACAACTATTAGTCTATTTTGTCTTGGGTACTGGTGTACGAGAGATATATATATTATAATATTCGTTATTTGTGTATATGTACACACAACGGCCGGTAGCGGCACTCCGCGACGACAATGTTGCGTCAGCAGTGCCACCGCAAGTACATGGTGGTCCTACCCTAAAAATGTAGCTTCTAATAATTTCTATATTAAAAAATAATGTAAAGCAAGAAGAATTCAATAACATAAACACACACACACACACACACACACCTAAAGTATTTAATAATTAAAAGGAATAATTCAGGATCCTTTGACAGGATCAGTAGTTAAGAGGATATAAAACAATAAAGTACTTCTGAACCAACCTTGAAATAACTGACAGATATCTACAGCCTTGAAACTTATAATTCCTGCATTTGATATCAGTGAGCTAGACCGCTACCGATGCAGGGCAAGAGTGTCGAAACGTATTCATATACATAACCAACTATGCCTGATGCCTCGTGCTAAGATAGGATAGAGCGGACAGCGGAGCGGGCGACGGGCAACAGATAACCAAAAAGACTACTTTAAATATTACTCCTATACAAAAATATTTAAAGTAGACAGGGAATTTCATCTGTATAGTCTTGATTAGTTTTTCTTATGATTTTTAGTTTAATAATATACTTGTTTGAAAATAAAAATTAAACATATACATATAATAAACAACACAATCAGAATGAATTGAACGCACCCGATACATACGATATAGCGTCAATACTTATGTACTAAAATACAGTAGATTTAAGCTAACAATAAACTTTAGCCCAACAACAGGTTTGATTAAATCGACGTTAAAACAACTTTAGGAGGCTTTGTTCCCATACAAATGAAATATTGCGATATATTTCCTTCATTCTCATAGAACTGCCTCACAGTCGTGATTTCTAACGTCGAGGCTTGTCTCCGGCACGACCAACCTTACAGCTGGTAAGATAAACAATAGAATACTACATTGTTTCAATACTACTTGTTATGTAAAAATAAAATGTTTCGGCCATATTTGTGTGAAATAGCTCTATAAAAGAATGCTAGTGTAAATGTCGAAATATTTCATTGCATTTCTTAGTCTACTTACAATGTGTTTACATTGTTTTGAATACAAAATTATGAAAAAGAAGTATTTTTTTTTTAGAAATCGTATACAAAATTGAACGAGCGAACGAATTGAGCAGGTAGAAAGAAAGATTCAAGCCCACGCCTATTGAAAGCTGTCCAAGCGCTTTCACCACTATGCCATAGGTAGGTAGGTAGTTACGGTTTGAAAAGAAAAAAATCCTAAATGGGATATACTTTTAATATGTAAAAAATATTATTTTTATAGTTCCTTATTTCATAAATCCCTTTTTTTATTATAATTATAGCAAAAGTATTTTTTATCATCCCTGGTGGGGATCGAACCCACGACCTTTGGATTAGAAGTCCAACGCGCTATCCTCTGCGCCACAGGGACGGTGCATAAGCTTCTTCAATTATTGTTTCATATTAAACACAAAAATGCTATAAGCTTAGCTGTAATGATTTATTTAACACTTTTAGCTCTTTTTACATTAAAAATGTTAATATAAGAAGAAATTAAATTGTCCACGTATACAGGGTTTAATATTAATATTAAAAAAATTAAATTAGCTTCACGCTGTATCCCGCACACAGCAGAGTAGGCAGAGGGAACCTAGTGTTAAGACACTCCGTTCCCCACTTTCTGCCTGATTCTGGAGGCATTGCGTGTTGAGTGGCAGAACTCAACGCCGCGCTTAACCTCGACACCAGAGCGAAGAAATTGAAATATAAATTTAAGTAAATATTTCATCTCCTCGAGTGGGGATCGAACCCACAACCAGTCGGTTTTGCAGTCACACCTCGTGCCGCTGTATAAACATACCTAGTTTAATCAAAGCTTTTCCTCGAATAGTAAGCAGAACAGAATTAGTGTTTAGACACTCCTTTCTTCATTTTTTGTTCCATTTAAGAAAAAAATGTAAAACAAATTAAAAATAATCACTTCCCGAAATGGAAATTGAATCCACAACAGTCAGACCCACTGCGTCACGACGGCCTCAATATACAGCTCAGCTTATTCGGTAATGAAATCTCATGAAGGTTGTGTGGAGTTTGATAACCGTTTGCGACATAATCCTTCTATCTCTGCGACGCGCCGCGCCGCGCCTGTACTGTACTAGCCATTGTATGCGCTATTATAATAGGATTAAACACGTTTTTATTATTATAGGACTGAAAGGGTGATAAGGAGAGAGAAGCTACTGATTTCATTTATAATGTATGCTTATTACTTTTATGTGTGTGTGTTTATTTTTTTTTTTTTTTGCAACTTAAAAAAAAGGTTATAATTTTTTTTAGCTTCATTCTTTATCTCGCAGGGTACACTTCACCGTTCACCACTTTTCACCGAATTCTGCAGGCATTGCGTGTTGAGTGGTGGAACTCAACGCCGCGTAGAGTGGATAGGGAGGCAGAAGTTATCAATTTGACACGTATATATGTATATGAGATTGGGCATTAATTTAAACCAAGAAAGTATTTATTCAAAACGTTCCTTGCCTCGTAGCATTAATACAGGCAACTATTGTCTTTAGAGAGACACATTACTGTACCGGTATGCGATGCGAAATGCGTATGGTTTAACCTTCAGTCGTGGCGCAGTCATAAGAGCGCTACTGTAAACGCGACGGTTGTGGATTACCACTCGGGTGAATGAAATATTTAAAATCGCTTCTTAACACGCAGCACCTCAAGAATTCGGCGGTAAGTAAGGAACGGAAGTGTCTTAATGCCAAGGGAGTGTCTTAATACTAGGTTCCTAGGTTCCTTTTGTCTACCCTGCTATGTGTGAGATACAGCGTGAAGCTCATTAACTTATAGCCAATAGCAACATATTGTACATATATAGAAACCACAACGCCTGATTACGCGTCTCTCGTGCCTAACATATTTGACATAGACGCTCACTGCCCCCCGCGCCCCCGCAACCCGCGCCCCCGCAACCCGCGCCCCCACCCCCCCTCGCCTCCCATACACTATACTGAGTGTATAGTACTTGTAAACAATGTGAGCTAATCATAGTAAAGTCAAAGTCAAAATGAAATTGTTATCATCTGCCTTATTTTTTGAACGTCAAATAATTTACCACCGGCTCACAAAAAATACGCCTACACCTACTAATATTATAAAACTGAAGACTGACTGATAATGACTAACTGAAGAGAAGACTTGTTTGGAGGAACGCGCTAATCTCCGAAAATGCTCAAATTAAAAAAAAAATCTTACAGATAGTTCATACATCAAGGGAGGCTATGGACTAGGTGGTGTTTTAACCTTAGGTTCCTTCAGTCTACGCCGCTGTGCGGGACAAAGAGTAGAACTGACTATTTATTATGTTTTATAATTTATTAAATCGAAATAATTTACAAGATTAAATTAATCCTAAAAGTATATAACATCATGTAAATTATATTGATTTATGAATTGAAAAATAAAGTTATAAAGGCTTTCAATAAAACTAAACCAAGTAAATTAAACATAATTGATAGGCGATATTCTTCACTTTCCATCACCGTCAGACTCACTATGATACATTAAGTAGATCCTAATCCCGCAGCAGAGATCGACCTGACTGAGGCTAACCCCTGATTAACTGCGCCTGTCCCACTAATACCTATACTCGTACGTACTCTATACAACATCAATTGCTAATTTTAGTTAGCTACCTATATATATACGTTTATACCTTTACTTATTCATGATAATTATCGATGTATGATCACGCTTATCTCCGAAATTACTGAACCGATTTACTTAAAACTTCGACATTCGAAACGTTTTTGTTATATGAATGTTGATAAATTACATATTTTTAAAATACTATTGTTCGTAGTACAAAGTTACAAACTATAAAGTAAACATAATTGAATTGTTGAAGGTACCTTCATAATCATAAAAAAATCCAAAAAATCCTTTTAGAAATTACGATAATGTAGTATTATACAAAATAATAACAATTCATTGATATTTTCTTATAATATTATCACGTAAAATTGCCGTCCGGAAACCGACAAACAAACAAATAAACAAAAAAAGCCAATAATCAAGTACATAAAGTATGCAAGGTTCAACAGAACAGTAGATGAGATCTTGACAAATTGGATGTCGCTGTAATCCGCAGTCGGTCGGTGGCGCTCGCTGACGTGACGTGCTGACGTGACGTGCGCACCGCGCGGTCACGCCGCGCCGTGATTACAGGACCGCAGGGTTTTGCTCATTTAACGCTGAACCTATACGTGATTGGGTCTAAAATGTACCATGGACAAAAATATTACTATTTGCAACGTCTCCGTTCTTCAATTTTCTCTCAAAATTCGATACTTTCAGCGTGGCGTAACTTTGTTCCGCGATCAGAGCGAGCATATGATTTTTTTTTATTACTCCAAGTGAGAATCGAGCAAACAACCACCGCATCCACTGTCAGAAAGCTAGCATATATTTTCTGTATATTAATGTTTTAAGATTTACAGCTACCGGTCTATAGATTGATTTTCTTAAAAATAATACTACAATTGAGGTATAATTATTAGATAAATTGCTTAAATTACGATGAGCATTAGTGAGTTAAGTAAATAATAATATACTACCGGTATCTTACTCATCTATATATCTCTGTATATGTTCGTAATGTATGTACTGGTATGAACTTATATAGTTATGGACTTGACAGATATGTATACAGACTCTTTGTCTACGTATTCGTACTGATAATAAAACAGAAATTATTTAAATATATTTCTAAAGGAACATCTAGATGGGTAGATGTCTTATATAATCTAGTGGGTAGTCAGAACGGAGCGCCAAACACTACGGTCCCATATCTCTTTCGCCTCATCCACTGTCTTCAACCTCATCATACATGCCATCCAGGAGGTCCTCATGATTTTTACGTGACCTTCCTTCAGTATCTTTGATACTGTGTTTTTGAAGGTCAACTCTCTTACCGTTCACTTTTCCGTCATCAA
>JAATLQ010034277.1:21951-69554 GCA_013421005.1 Heliconius erato x Heliconius himera
TTAAATATATTTCTAAAGGAACATCTAGATGGGTAGATGTCTTATATAATCTAGTGGGTAGTCAGAACGGAGCGCCAAACACTACGGTCCCATATCTCTTTCGCCTCATCCACTGTCTTCAACCTCATCATACATGCCATCCAGGAGGTCCTCATGATTTTTACGTGACCTTCCTTCAGTATCTTTGATACTGTGTTTTTGAAGGTCAACTCTCTTACCGTTCACTTTTCCGTCATCAACTTCAAAATCGTCACTTTTTTGCCATTTTTTCATCACTCATTCGTTCAACGTGCCCAAACCAGCTGAGCACGTGTTTTTTAATTCTAACCGTAACGTACCTGCCATTCTGTATATCTCTTCAATGTGGATTCGATCAGCTAAACTGACTAGGCATATCCTACGATGAGATCGCATCTCCGGAGCATTCATCTTTCTTTAATGCATTATGTACGGCCAAACGTGCAGCTGTGCTCATTAATGCAGCTAAAGCTCTGTTAACCCTGTTACCAGGAGCAACACCCCTTTCCACATTCATATCGTATCTTCCATCTGTACTGAACATACTTCCTAAGTATACCACTTCATTCACTTGTTCTAACATCTTACCATTTACATTGATATTGCATTCCGTCCTTACTTCATCCCTTTCAAAAACCAGAACCTTTGTCTTATTCGTACTCAGGCTTAGATCATTATTTTCACACTCTTCTTTCAAAGTGGTGACTAATACCTGAAACTTGCATTCTGAAGCTGCAATGAGCACTGCATTCAAAATATCTTATTGACCATGCATATATAAATCATCACTCTCAGCACGAAGAACACTAGAAGACACCAAGACACGAAGAACATTAACACCAACGTTGGATGATTATTTTTCACTAATTTACCCTTTCACCCTTAATTATTTTTCACGACCTTGATATTCGAAATTTTAACCCTAAGATATTTGAAATTTTAAAATATTTTAAAGCTGAAGCTTTTTTTAAATATGATAAATTACCATAAATATTTTAAAAATAATTTTCATGTTAATTCCAAAATTTCACTTACTTATCAAAATCCAATCCTTACTTTATACAAAAGTAGATATCACAGTCAGGGGCTTGAGGGGGCACGAGGGGGCACGAAGTAGACGAGGCCCGGGTACCGGGGCACATGTCACGAGAGACAGATCGGCAAATTGGAGCGTTCCTAATCTCGCCTCGCATTTTAGCGAACAGACAGATCAGACTGTGACAGCATTTGATTGGTCCGAGCAGAGCTCTACTCGTGGCGTGTTGCTAACGAATTTGTTCCATTGTGGTGAAATTGTATTGGAAATCTTTGTTAAGTTTTCCGTTTCTAATCTAATATTAAAAGGTTGCAGATTCTGTTTAATTTTAACGCGCTTATATTAGAACTACTACGTTCTAATTGTTCACTTGAAATTGTTTTGATGTGACGCGTTGTACCTGCAAGCAGAGTAACTTCAAGAAATCGTGTCTTTGGACTTGTTCACGGGAGCGAAGCTGTAGTTACAGCTAGCAACTTAAAATAATACGAGGAAGTTATGAAATGAGATTGTTAATTTAACTCCACTAGTATAAGTGGATATATTATTTATTAATTTATAGTTTTAATTAATTATATTACTTGCGAAGCTCTTTTATGTATATGCTGAAGTTTATTATATAAGAAATAATAGAAAATTGTAATGAATTTTGATCCCATTATTTATATCGAGGTCCTACCATTGATACTGCTATTCTGCTAATATTATAAATGTGAAAATTTGTGAGGATGATGTCTGTGCCACTTTCACGTAAAACTGCTGAACGGATTTAGATGAAACTTAACAGTAGCTTATACATCAGAATAACATATAGGTTACGATTACACTAAGTGCTTTTAGTAGGAAAACATGCTAAGATATTTTGAATTAAGCAAAACGTTCTAAGACATTTCATTCCTATATGCTCTGGAATAAAGCTAACGATAAATCACTAGTTTAAGACATAAGAATATCCATTATTCATTATCAAAATAAAAACAAAGTAGAGTGTTTCTCATCAATAACTTTTTAACATTCCATTTAATGAAATAGAAAACAGAAACAACAAGCAAATACATAAATCAAGTCGAAGCTTTGCCTCGCTCAGATCCTAGTACTGTAGCTGTACGGGTATACGATAGATACAGGCAGCCGCAGTGCATTAACTTGATCTCTATAATATCCCGATGAAACAAGAGGGATTATAATGTAAATATATGCAAATACGAGAGGCGAGGGTGCCTACTACCGGGTAGCGAGTCGCGGGTAGCGGGTCCCAGTGCCCGACGACGACACTGAGCAGTGTGCGTGTGCTGTACTAGCAGTGCGGCTAGAGACTAAGTGTGAAGAATGGATTTGGGTTTATATTTGCTCTTATATATGTACTAGTATATACAAATATATTACTGTTTGTTGTAATTTATGTGAGTATTGTATATGTTACGTTTTATTATAGCATATTTTTTTTATAAAATATTCAGATTATTTTTTTAATGATGAGTACCTACCTAGAGAATATAATAAAAGGTTACTCTTTTTTCTACATACTACTCAAGTAGACTTTATTATGTACTTAAACTTAAAATTAACACAAAATGACTTGTAAATCTTTATTAAAGATATGTTTTTTTAACATTGGAATAAAAAAAATATATTCATATTTATTGGTCGATGTCTATACGTTTCTTCTGTCTACTTTACTATATGCAGGCGGAATACGTGCGTGAAGCCGAAAAGAAATAATGTTCTTTTTAAAACTCAACGTCTGGTCACTAAAACGCACGCTGAGCCAGAAAAATCCTCGCATTGGACAGATAACGACAGCTTACGTCGCGGGGACGTGGGGCTTTATGCTAAATTGTGGGAACATGACTTGTTTCTTGAATTTACCCGCTTGGGAGTCAAACGCTTTTTATGATGAGCTCCGCGAACGATGCGAATAATAAAAATGTTAATGCGTCGGCAGCGTTCGCTTTTCATACGTTAGCTATTGTTTATTTAACTATCTAGGCCATTTTGGTTTTAAGTTTTAACTTACGCCATCTAGTTAGTCATGTACTATATGTTGTTAGATTCAAGTATGTAAGCTGAGGGCACCTAGTGCTCAAGCATTCCGTTCTTCAATTACCGCTCTATTTTCTAAATATTGTGTGTATTCAATACAGTTTAAATGAGTAAATGTAAATAATTTACCCGGAAATTAGATCTGAACCCACAAACGTCACGTTTGCAGTAACATGTGGTGCCGCTGCGCCACGTTGGCCTCAACAACAATTATAATATATGTAAGTACAATTTATCATAATATATACAAATTAAAATCGAATTGAATACCACATCCATTTAACTCATTACACACATCCGTGGGGTGAGTTCAGTACAATTTGAATGTCGCTAGTATCTCCGCCGCGACGAGCTACCTCACTGCTTTACATATTGTTTAGGGATGGTTCGTTCCTCGCGGCTTACTTACTACACTTAATTGATGAACGCTTACAGATTTAATCATTTGAAATCAGTTTATGTATTTGTGTATTATTATCAAAATACATACATATATTTTTTATATTTCAAACGTCACAATACATTTTTAATTAAAAAAAGTTTCGAGATAATTCTGCTATTCTTTAATTTTTTTCTTACGTGTACTCATTTGTAGAATTCGGGAATTTCCTACTTTTCCACTTTGAGCCACTGGAAACCAATAAGATGTCGAAATATTGAAAAACATTAAAGTTGACGGCATTTTCATAGATATTAAATCAACAAGGGCTTCAATAACATCAATCAATGAAAAAAATGATACAACATTAGTTTATTAGTGACAGTAATTACAAACATCCGTAAAGCCGCCGGAATAGAGGGATTACGAGAGTGGTTTGGCAAAACGAATTAAGATCATATCACGAGGCATTGTGCGCGCGCAGCTGTAGCTCGGTGTACGCGTAGACCTCTGGAGGTAGTATTCTAACAAACGGTGAGAGCTGACGTGAAGCTTATCTATATTTTATATCTCATAACAGAGTTACAGCGCCCTCGCCTTTGGGGCGTGGTTAATAACAAATATTTGTAATAATACACGAAATGGATATTGTTCTATCTTGATTACTATCAATGAAAGAATTTAAGTTCTCCGTTGCCGTTGTAACATTACCCTGAACAGGGTTTCTCGGATGAACAGAGAATTATTTCTCTTTAGCCACAATCTAGATATTTACACAATCTTAACAGTAAAAACGTAGTGTTTGCCGTAAAACGGGGTAGGCAAAGAGTAGCTGAAAACTGAAAATATTGGATATTGTTTGAAATGAAACATTTTCCCTGAGTTCACTGAGATTGAACCACCACCCATCACGCACAATTAGACACGTTTCAACTTCGCTATGATAAGAACAATACATTAATGCAATATTAATTAAATTACATTTTGTCTTGTTATCAGAGAGAAGAAATGAATATAATTCATTAAATAAAAAAAATTAGCTTCACGCTGTATCCCGCACACAGCAGGGTAGGCAGAGGGAACCTAGTGTTAAGACACTCCGTTCTCCACTTTCTGCCGAATTTTGGAGGCATTGCGTGTTGAGTGGCAGAACTCAACGCCGCATAATTCATTCTTCCGAATAGAAATCGAGCCCAACCCAACCGTCGCGTCCACAGACGCTGTTTTCTCTGTTGTCTCAAATTCGTAAATCTAAATTAAATTATTTTTTACATTATTAATAAACTAGTTATTTAAGTAAACACTAAGTTTATATACTAATGTATTATAAATAGGGGTACGCACACCCGTAACGTAACCGGTACCCGCTACCCGCCCCGCTACCCGGTAGTCGGCGCGGCCTCACACGGCGCACACGCAATCCTAATCTGTATTTACTGCCTACAGTGATAAATATCGTGGTAGATAGCTGTTGTGATGTGTCTGACTGTGGTCGCCGGGTCTAATCCAGATCACATAATTATATTATTGTGTGTGTGTGTGTGTGTGTGTGTGTGTGTGTGTGTTTGTAGATGTACTCGTAGCTTGGTTAGTGATTAAATAAATCATATAAGTTTTACAATTTAGGTGCGGCTGCCGGGGCGCAGTGTGGCCGCGTGTCACTGTGAGCGCCGCTCGGGGGAATTATATTTATATTAAACGTTAGACTTTGGTAATATATCGAAAATTAATTGACAAATTTGGAACGTAGTGTCTTAACGTTATTTTGTCCCTGACTACCCTGCTTAGCGGGAGAGAGAGCCATCTTCCTCCCTTCTTTCAGCATCACGCTATATCTCCCACATAGTAGGACAGGCAGAAGGAACCTAAGAACTTAGTGTTACGACACTCCATTCCTATTAGGACACGTCTGTTCCCCATTTTCCGCTGATATCTTGAGGTATTGCGTGTCGAGTGGCCATTATTTTGTAACTTAAAATTAAAATATTAAATATTTCATTCGATTCGATAAATATTTTATTCGGGGTTCGATTCCCATTCGGGGAACAAACAACCATTGCGTTGGCAGTCACGCGTTTATTGCGCTAGACTAAGACATCCTCACTTCCTTTCTTTACAAAATATAATATATTATTTTTCAAGACATTAAGCAACGAAACGTGAATTAGTAAACTAAAACCACTAACCGTAATAATTTAATTAATATAAAAAATCCTTTGCATGTTAGAATTGTTTCACTAATAGGTTCAATTAGTAATAAATTAGTACCTCTTTACATATATATAATGAAGTAATACATCATTGCATCCTTTATATAGCATATATTACCAATAATTTCACAAAACAAGCGCTGTGCCGTGTATTTTTCTTCTGTATGAATTATTCCTATTTGTGAAATTTAAGGTGTAAGATGAAAAATATTATGTTCTAAGAAATCCTCTTATAGTGCTCCCCTACTGCCTACACTCCCTAACCTACCTTTTTTTATAGAAAAGACAAGGCAAACGAGCGTTCGTGTCACCTGATGGTAACTGATTACCGCCACCCACAACCCCGTGCAACACCAGAGGAGCTACAGGTGCGTTGCCTGCTTGTAAGGTGGGTTGGGCGCCGGAGCCCGACATTACCTGATGCGAAACGCAGTGGCATAAAGCCACTACTTCACGCCGGTTTTAAATGCTGGGGGTGGTAATGATCAGGTCGAGTCTGCCCATGTGTGTTGCCATTGCTGGCGACGTGATTCTACCACGCGTACTTTAGTCGCCTCTTACGACACCACCAGTACCAGGATGATCCTATTCTAGGCCGGGATCACACGGCACAAAACCTACCTACCTGTATGCAAAAATGTCTAAGTAAAAATTTTCTAAGTAATGTGACGGACAGACAACGCACAACCGATACGGCTGTGCGTCGTCTGTCCTTCACTTAGGAATGAAATAGTTTTAACACGCAGTGCTTCACGCACAGGCACACACGCACTCCGTTCTTCATCTTCCGCCGAATTCTTGAGCCATTTCGAAACTCAATGCCGCATTTTACCGCGTTACCAGAGAAAATATTAAATATTTCATTTCCTCGAGTGGGAATCAAACCCACTGCCGTTTGCGTTTACAGTCGCATGGTTGTACTGTACACGACTGGCCTCTGTTAAAATTCTCACATAAAATGTATCAAGACCGTATTCATAATTTCCTACCAATTTCAAAACATGAAGAGTTAAAGTGAAATTCCAAATTGAATAGTATCGCAGTTATACGCGGTGACCGCGCCGGCGTCTCCGCCCACGCCGCACGGGAATGTACTTCATCGTTAGAATCCACTAATGTTTTGTTTCTGTAATAGCTCTTCCTTCTGGAACGCTTCGTTTCCTTTCTTTAACCCTTCTTTATAATATATAATTGCTGTAGTAAGTAAATATACTTTAGAGGGTTAATTTCTTTCACACCAAACATACTTATAAGTTAATAAAAAAGATTTTTTTATCAAAAAAATAAACAAGATACGAGTATGTTGGTCCTCATGATGCAATGACGCGCCGTCTGGCAGTAAGAGTGATAGCTATAGGTTCCATTCTCACTCGAGAGTTTGACTAATCTTCATTTAATTGTTTTAATAAACAATACAAAACGCGGCGTTGAGCTCTACTAAACACGCAATGCCCCGAAAGTGGAAACTGGCGAAGGTGTTAATACTAGGTTTCTCCTGCCTATCCTCTTATATGTGGGGCACACGAACAGCTCAACAAAACATCTATATGCCCACAGCAATTACGAAATGATTAACGTTTTTAGTGAGATCATACGTGCAATCATGGTAAAACATTTTCAATACAAATATATATTATAAATAAACTCGTAAATATCCGCGTCCGCGCTACTGTAGAGGTATTGTCATGTAGAAGGCACTGACCCGAGCGCGGCTGCGGAGAACAATCACACAAAGTACTGCAACAGTAGCTTACCTGAAACGAAAGCGAAAAAATATTAAACAACAATGAAAGTTTAACGTTACTTAAGAATTATACGACTATAACAAAAAAACCCGGCTAAGTGCGAGTCGGACTCGCACACCGAGGCATCCGTATCAATTTCAGAATTGTAATTCCACGAGAAGTAGGTACAACTTACAAGACGCGGTGAATTTCACACAGAATGCTGCAAAAAATGCATTAATTGCTCATAACTTTTGATTGCGTTGACTTAGAAACTTGATTCTTATCTGTGGTCTAATAAACCATAGATATTTATATTTGATATTAATTTGAGCTGTATGCCACCCCACGATGACGATATATTTATCTTGGTTTTGATAGACAGATAGAGAAAATAAGGTTGGTTTTGCTTACAAAATTACTTAAATTTCTTACCAAAATTCACAGCTCTATGATTTAAGATTGAAATAATAAATTTAAAACTAATTTTGCTTTAAGCTAACTTAAGCTTAAGCTAACCAGACTTTGTATTTTGTACATGATAAATTGTGAAATTGAAGTTCCAAGACAACATGCACATCAAGTCTGTCACAAAACCGAAAGTTTCAATTATCATATCGCATAGCACTTGACAGGAACGTTCGCATCGAGCGCCCACGCACCTGCGTCCCGCAGTGAGTTACAGCGCACGGCTAGTTTACAACTACTAAGTGTATTATAGCTTTCAACTCCTTATTGACTTCTTGTACCTTTGGCAGCTATTATTTATTTATTTGTTATAATAACATAATTCATTTTAACTTCCATTTATGACTGTCGATAAATATTTCTTTAAAAAATATTTTCAATAGAATAAAAGATTTTTTTATATGTGACACAAATTTCAAACTGGAATTTGTTATATGTTTACTAGGTATAAAAATTATTCATAATAAATATTTGCACTAATGCAAATTTATAAAAAACTCAAAAGAAATGAACAAAGCGGTGAACGAGTTAACAAAGTGATAACTGATACAGTAGATGCATCACTATTGTTTACTGTTACTCGCTTGCACGAGTGCAATGTAAAATGAGAGCGATTTCACTTTTACGTTCGACTTCATCGAATATGGTCGCAAGTAGCGCCAAATGGACCATATATCCTTTAATAATTATTACCTGTCATACACGATATTCGCATATTGTGTAATACATATTAACATTTGAAGGCCTGTACGAGCACTTATAACTCGTGAGTTATGACTAAACATCCTCCGTTTCCCTATTTAACGCCACTAACGCCAAAAAATTCATGAGTTAAATAAAACAATCCACACAGACAGTTACATAACTAATTATGCAGGCAGTTTTATTGTAAGTACATATTCTTTTTTTAGTCTTTTCTATTATACACAACATCAATTTGGATTTTTCTATAAAAAAACGATGTTTTTAAAATGAAAAGAATTATACAAAACAAAAGAAGAATTAAAAGATTGGTTATGTTTAACCAAATTAAACTTAAGTATGTGATTCATTGTTGTAGAATATGTGCTGTTCAGATATCATGCATCGCAGCCGCTCTGAGACAATTTCCTGATGGATTTAAATTCGGAGTATCCACTTCTGCGTATCAAATAGAAGGTGCTTGGAATGTTGATGGTAAATAAATACTTTTACCTTTTCAAATAACTGTACAAATAAGTAATTTATATAGTTATCATGTACATTTTCAGGCAAATCTACAAGTATTTGGGATAACTTCACACATACGAATCCAAATAGAATTAGAGATGGTTCAAATGGAGATGTTGCTACAAACTCTTATTATTTATATAAGAGAGATGTAGAAATGTTAAGAGAGCTTGGTGTTGACTTTTATCGTTTCTCTCTATCCTGGACGAGAATTTTACCAACAGGATTTCCTGATAAAATTAACCCTGCAGGAGTTGAATACTATAACAACCTTATTAATGAACTGTTAATGTATAATATAGAACCAGTGGTAACTATTTATCATTGGGACTTGCCACAGAACTTGCAAGATATGGGTGGGTGGGAAAATCCCAATATTCTACAATGGTATGGAGATTTTGCTCGCACTGTGTTTGAATTATTTGGAGATAGAGTAAAATATTGGATAACAATAAACGAACCAAGTGAAATTTGTTTATTTAGTTACGAAATAGGTGTGCTAGCTCCTGGTATCAGTAGTAGTCCCGGTATATCTAATTATCTGTGTGCTAAAAACCTTCTTTTGGCTCACGCTACGGCTTACCATATTTATGATGAAGAATTTCGACCTCATCAAAATGGCGTCATCTTTATTACTATTAATATTCAAGGATTCGCACCCCTTTATGACGACCAGAGTGAAGCTGTAAGGGACGCCCATCAATTTGATGTGAGAATTTAACCTTAATTTGACATTTAGTATAACTTGTTACTTCATTTCTAATGTGAATTAACTTTTTAGTATGGCATCTACGCCTATCCAATTTTTTCCAAAAATGGGGATTTCCCACCTGTGCTGAAGAGCAGAGTCGCAGCAAAGAGCACTGCTCAAGGATTTTACAGATCAAGGCTTCCTTCACTATCGTCAGAAGAAATTAAATTTATACGTGGAACATCAGATTACTTTGGTTTAAATTTTTATTCCACTATGTTGGTGTACAGAGATCAGTCAAGTGAAAATTACTACCCATCGCCTTCAACTTTAAATGATCTAGGCATTCGAGTATTTAATTTAATGGGATCAGAAATCCTCAATGCTACTATGGTAACTATGAACCAACCTTAATTAAAAACAATATTTTATATTTTCACCGACGTTAACAAAGAGAACGTTTAAATAATATACTTAAAATTTAATCTGTGCACAGTTAAAATTGATACAAAGGCATATCGGATGTTCCATCAATGTTTCATATTTTATTTAAAATAATGTTATAAACATAATTGTAATTTTTGTTAGCTCTATGTAAGTAATTTTAAACGTATATGTTGACATGAATAAAACTATATTGACATATAAAAACACCTGTTTCAGAACCCGCACGAGGCGGGGTAGGTAGAAGGAACCTAGTGTTAAAACAATCCTTTTCTCACTTACCGCTGGAATATGAAGGCATTGGGTGTTGAATGGCGAAACTCAACGCCGCGCTTTGCCTCGGCAACAGGGCGAATAAATGAAAATATAAATTTAAATAAATATTTAATTTCCTCAAGTGGGGATCAAAACCACATTCAGTCATTCCTTGCAGTTACTGAGCCTAAAATTTAGCTCTGACAGCATTTATGATTTCAGTATTGGCCAGAAGGTTTCTACAATGTATTGGTGATGTTGCGTGAAGAATTTGACAATCCTCCTGTGTTTGTCACTGAGAATGGTTTTACGAGTCCTGCTACTTTATTGGACGTTGATCGAATCAATAACCTTAAAGGTTACATGTCAGCTCTGTTAGACGCTGTTGATAGTGGGAGTGATGTAAGAGGTTATACTGTTTGGAGCCTTATGGACAATTTTGAATGGATTTTCGGTTTTGAGTAAGTCAAGTAAAAACATTGAATATTTATTGATATTCTTAAACTGTTTGTTAAATTTTGCGTACATAATTTTTGGGTACATAGTGTTGAGTAGCGGAACCCAAGGCCACGCTTTACCTTGACGCCAGAGTAATGCAAAACTTTTAAATGTTACATATTAAATGTATTATATTACGTTGTTAACAGATTGAAATTTGGTCTTTATGAAGTGGACTTCCAGTCTCCGTTCAAGACGCGAATACCACGTCAGTCAGCTTTCTTCTACAAAGATGTAATAAGAGAGAATGCATTAAATCTCTACTGGGAGCCGGATCTATATAGGCAAATTATGATAGACGAGAGACACTAGTAATTTAGTAAAATAAAGAAAATCATAATAGTATTGTATCGTCTTATTATTTTTTATTAAATTAAGAAAACTAATTTTAGATATTTGTATATTATAAGAATAATTAATACGTTGTAGAATGTATTGCTTCAACAGTTATTAAGGTTGCCAGATTTTATTTTAGTTGCATCTAAAATCAAGAAAAAAAGATTTTCCTTTTATGACTTACCAAAGACGAGACGTGCTACATTCAAATTTTTATACGTTTGCTAAATTAGTATATAACTATAAATATACTGACGTTTATAATGCTAATTAAACCAAAATAAATTTAATCAAAATATAATATTAAATCAAAATTATTTTTTATTATTAATGCCGTCCACCTAAAGATATTCATGAGTCAAAACATATAATTCAGATAGCCAGTTACATCATTTGTTAATATCTAAATAATAAATATGAAGCTGATAATATTGTAAGTACTACATTTAAAAATACACAATTAAAATCCTGTATAATAATCCTTACGTTTGAAACACGTGTAAATCAAACTATATTAAGTCAGCTTTTGTTAAATAGTACATTTTTGCAGATTTTGTTTTGTTAGGATTTCGTATATCCTAGCCACTAACAGGCAATTTCCTGATGGATTTAAATTCGGAGTGTCCACTTCCGCTTATCAGGTGGAAGGTGCATGAAATGTCGATGGTAAATTCATAATTTCACGTTTTCCTTGAAGAAAGGAAGACCATTCCACATCTTAAAATTACTTCTATTTTCAGGCAAGTCGATGAACATATGGGATAACTTCACACATACAAATCCAAACAGAATTAGAGATGCTTCAAATGGAGATGTCGCTGCAAATTCTTATTACTTGTATAAGAGAGATATAGAAATGTTGAGAGAGCTTGGGGTTGACTTTTATCGACCTGGACAAGAATTCTACCAACAGGATTTCCAGATAAAATTAACCCTGCAGGAGTTGAATACTATAACAACCTCATTAATGAACTCTTAATGTGTAATATAGAACCAGTGGTAACTATTTATCATTGGGATTTACCACAGACCCTGCAAGATATGGGTGGATGGCAAAATCCCAATATCATACAATGGTATGGAGATTTTGCTCGAACTGTGTTTGAATTGTTTGGAGATAGAGTCAAATATTGGATAACAATAAATGAACCAAGTCAAAT
Source organism: Heliconius erato x Heliconius himera (assembly GCA_013421005.1). Taxonomy (NCBI): domain Eukaryota; kingdom Metazoa; phylum Arthropoda; class Insecta; order Lepidoptera; family Nymphalidae; genus Heliconius; species Heliconius erato x Heliconius himera. The sequence goes on from JAATLQ010034277.1 coordinate 34,423, forward strand.
TTGTTTCTATAAACGTTCAAGGCTTTGCAAATATATTCGAATATTAAACTGAAACTGTAAATGATGCTTACCAATTTGAAGTAAGCATTCAATCTTTGTTTATAATTTTTCATATTTTATTGACAATTTTTTTTACTAATTTACTAATACTAATTACTTTATTTTTAGTCTGGTATTTATACATATCCCATTTTTTCAAAGACCGGGGATTTTCCATCAGTGCTGAAGAGCAGAGTTGCTGCAAAAAGCGCTGCTCAAGGATTTTATAGATCGAGGCTTCCATTGCTATCTAAGAAAGAAATCAAGTTTATAAAAATAACATCAGATTACTTTGGCTTAAATTTCTATACTACTTTATTGGTGCACAGGGATCAATCAACTGAAAGTTATTATTCATCTCCTTCAGTACTAAATGATCTAGGCGCTCGAGTTTTTAATTCAATGGAATCAAATATTGTCAATGCAACTATGGTAAGTATGAAACCACATTGCTTAGAAATTGAACAGAATGTGAGTAATAAACTATTATAAATTTCCTGTTCTGTTCGTTCGTTTATATATTTATATACGTCAACAATACAATGTAACATCTCTATATATAATAAGACAGTAAAAATATTTTGTCTGTACATTTAGTAATTTTGACTGAAATGGATAGAGGGACACTTAAAAAGAATAATAGAAAGCAAAAATATTTTTTTTTAATTTCTTGTCTGTCTGTCTGTCTGTCGACATATTTTTGTCCATATTTTTCTCTGAAAGTACTGAACCGATTTAATTGAAAATTTCACCAATTACTTTGTTTTAACTCAACTTAAATACTAAAGTTTAGTTCATCAAAATCGGTTCATTAAAAAAAAAGTTATCGTCATTTGAAAGAAGTCGTAATTAATTCAACACAGATATAAAGAACGATCTTGAAAGAAATATCAAGTAAATACAAAGACTTTTTGGTTGGTTCGTTCATATAATATATGTAACTAATTTAAAAGCTGTACAGAAGTTAATATGCAATTATTACAGTTATTTTACAAAGAATATTATGAATCCTTCAAATCAATAATTTAACATTTAAGGCTGTTTCTGAATAAGTAAATTAAATTATTCACTGACATCAGCACATTTAACAGAGTATATTATATAGGTAAAAAGAACATAAAGTTACAAAAATATATACGTGTAATAAATAATTAGCTTTATGTATATTTTATAAATATCAAATATCAACAATGGTCGTATTTTTTATTTAAAACAATCAAAAATTCTTTGACGATAATGTCGTAATAAAATCATATTAGAAGTTATTATAGTTGTCAATCAATTCTGCTTATTAAATCAATAATCATGTATTTTAAGCGGGCGAAGCCGTGGGCGGGCCGCTAGTCTTATATAAGATAGAATACAAATTGTATATTTGACAAGTTCTGATACAAATGATTTGATTTATAAAATACTCTATATGTAGATGTTACAATTAAAACATAAAAAGTTAATTAATTATAATTAAAATGAAATTAATGATATATAAAGATTACAAGAAAAAAATTAAATCTATGTGACTACGATTGTGTCCATAATAATAAGACGAGGATTGATTTTTGACTCTTCCATTACTTCCAGTCGGAAATAATTATGAATTATGATTTCAGTTTTGGTCGGGGGGATTTTACAACGTTTTGAAAATGTTATGTGAAGAGTACGACAATCCTGGGAGGATTGTCGTACTATTTGTAACAGAGAGTGGTTTTACGAGTTCAAATACTTTAGATGGTGATCGAATTAAGAAACTTAAATCGTACATGTCTGCTCTGCTGGACGCCGTCGATAGCGGGAGCGACATAAGAGCTAGTGTTGGGCGTTACTCTTATATTTTTATAATGCATTATTCATTATATTATATTTTTTAACTGTTATTTTAAACTGTTGTAATATATATTATATTATTTTCAACGTAAATATAATACAATGACAAAATGTACGAAGTTCAGACTAATATTTTTGTTATTAGTTATTTTAATGTAAGCAATATTTGGCCTTTCTGCCATTGCGTTAAAGCTCATATTTGTGCGAGGTTATACGATGTGAAGTTCGCCATCATTATTTTATTTGACCTTGGCTGGACTCGATGTAGGCCGAACAACTACTAAATATTTCCGATCATTCCCGAACCGAGGCGCCACACGCCATTTTATAGCAGATAATGAATATTTTGACTGTTATGTTATGATTAGAACATTAGAAATTTATAATGAATTATATTATCTGTTATATGTTATAATGCCCAACTTTAATAAGAGCCTACACTTTTTGGAGCCTCATGGACAACTTTGATTGGGCCGCTGGTTATGAGTAAGTCAAATATTAAACATGATTTTATTTTAAATTCTTAAATTGCTCATCATATTTTTCCTAATATTCTTCACATCATCATATTCTCTTCTTGCATGTTTGTAGGAAAATGACTAGATAAAATAATAAAAGCATATTAAGTGTACATAGAATCTCATCAAATTCATAATTTTGTATAACCCTAATAATTTTAAACAGAAATAGATTTGGCCTCTATCAAGTAGACTTTGAGTCTCCGTCCAAGACACGAACACCACCGTACGAGAGCACGCCTTGAATCTCTACTGGAAACCAGATCTGAATAGATCCATGACGATTGACGAAGGACATTAGCAATGTATTGTTAATCGATTTTTAAATTTAAGTAAAATAAATTATGTGCATCACTGATATTGTGTTTCATTTTATATATTTAGATGATTTATTAATTTATACAGAAATATTATAAGGACGGGTCCTAAGTCTTTTTTTCATTAGATACTATTTAAAATTGAAATGAAATTAAGGTAAAAAAAAATACTATTTATTGATAATAAAAAGCATACAACTATAGCCACCCCCTGCGCTATTTCAACGTACACTATAATCATGTTCTCGTCCCATATTTGACTCAGTGCACTTTGTGCGAAAAAAAGAAATGGTGTAGTTAATCCGTATACGACATTGTAATTAAGTATTTTTAAAGATACGTATATTGTTTTTTTACACAGGTGAATAGGAATTCACTTAATTATTATATTAAATATACGAAAAAAAATAAGTTGAAGAAATTTGTTAGTTGACTCTATATACATACTTAGGAGCCGTCGATATAAGACCACAGCGAGGGCAGGAAAGATTATTGGTAAACCAATTTCAGTTATTTGCATATAATTAATATTCAATTGCGTCCGTCACTTTGGCAGTGATTAAAATTGTTGCCTATTCAATTTGGTAATTGAACAATTTTAAATATTATATTCAGATAAAATATTTTTTTCAATTAATATATTTTAAAATAAATAAAACTAAAAATATAGGCCATCGTGGCGCAGCGGTACAAGGATAGGACCGGAATGCGACTGGTCGGGGGTTCGATCTTCACTTGAATTTTGATTTCGGTCGGTGGCGACCCAAAGCCTAGCTATGAGTTCCGCTACTAACACGCAATATCTCTAGAATTCGGCGACAAATAGTAGTCATAGCTCTATTTTCTCTCTGCCTGTCCTGCTGTGTGCGGGATACAGCGTGAAGCTGATTAAAAATTTTAATCTAATATAAAGAATATAAATTATACAGATCCTTTGGGCAAAATTCTAATGTGGGTTTAAATCCTAAAATGCATTGCAGTGTCGCAGTGCGTCTGTTTGCTGGATTATTGTCGTCATCTGTCAGAGCATTAAAACTGTTATATATTATACAAACGTCAATATGTGATTGCATTTAAAATATAATAATTCTACATTTTCTTCCGTTTGATTACATCAAATATTTTTAACAAGTTTTTGTTTATTACAGGAGTATATTGCGTTTCACACTTTTACTATGAAGAAAAATCAAAGAACAAATTAACTCACTAAAATCTTGTGATCAATCAATGATTATATTGTTTTTTGTCAAATAGGTCGAAACGAAAATCCTTATAACATAAAAAAATGTATCACTAGGCGCTGAGTGGAAAACTTATATTCCTTTTTTCATAAACATATCCCGTTTCCACGTAACGCTATATTTTCAAAACATTGCGTGTTGAGTGAACAAATTAACGCCGCGCTTTGTCTTTCAGAGTGGAGAATTGGAAATAATTTCAATATGATCATTCCCCTTGAGTGGCTGTCGAACCCACAACCGGCGCCTTTTCACTCAGGCGTTGTCCGTAGTGTCATGACGGTCCTTAAAGCTAAGTGATTAAAAACTCGTGTATCGTAATTTATTTACTAAATGTAGTTTTTATACAAAGAGGAATAAAGCCAAAATATATTTCTTGTTAAGGCGATAAAAAAAAATTAAAATTGTAAACACGACGTTTGTGGGTTCGTTTCCCACTCAAGAGAGTGGTTATATTTAAATTATTTTGATTTTTTCTGCTCTATTAGACAAAATGAAGCGTTGAGCTCCGCCGCACCACCGCAATGTCCCTAAAATTGGGCAAAATATAGACAGCGGAGTGTCTTAACACTGGGTTTCCTCTGTCTGCCCTGCTAAAAAAAGCTGGAAAAAAGCGTGAAGATGCTTAAAAATATAATTGTTCATGAGAAGAACAAGAGCAGGTGTATTTTGTATGATATATTCTGAAGCTACACGATGAAACATGACTGCAATATGATCTTAGTCCTTTTTCACCGTCCCACGTTCAAAGACTTTCTTTTGCTTTGCTCTCACTGAAGCACTGTAAATGTCTAAAAACGGCAGAAAAACAATGCTATAGGAAATAATAGCGGGATTTTGTCTAATGTTGATCGTGGTGCCGCGCGTGCGTGTCGCTGGCGCGCGTCCAAGCGGACAGGGCTGCCGACTGGTTTACGTTTGTGCCTCCTCTCTCTCTTTTTTCACTTGGGAGATAATGTTTAATTTATCGTGCAAGTGTTTTGTGTCAAATTATAATAATGAGGACTTTATACTTACTTGTGTATGAAAAACTATATTGAAATAAAGAGGAAACAATATGCTTTCATAATACATGTCATATCATTTGATGTGAGGGATTTATCGTTTTAAAAATTAGTATTATATAAAAACTAAAATAAGATTTTTTTTAACATAAAAGAAAACTGTAGCTAAGTAATCCTTTATTTAATTTTTAAATTAAAATATAACCAATTATACATAATTCAGTAAAATATTAATAAGCATACAGATAAGATAGCAGCCCTACAAACGTCCGCCGCCCGCCGCCCGCCGTCCGAGCGCGACGCTACTTTACAACCGCCGCCCTTGATTTACGCGCGCGCCCAACAAGACTAAAGAGAGCCACTCTTTGCCCTTTTGTCAACTTTGATTCATACAAGTTTACATCAAAATATGTTCGGCAATTAATTTTGACATTATTAATACGAGACGGCTGACGTTTATAATACTAATGATGCTATCGAGCAATCTCATTATATTTGAAATAATGAGAATTTTGTTTTTTTTTCCAGTACGATATTTGTCAACCAACACGATTTTTTTTTGATTTAGACTTCTTTATATATTTGATTAGGCCTGTAAGTGAGTATCACAAGTTTCGCTTGAATTATTAAGTGGAATGAGACAGGTAAAGATATAAACAAATATACAGACTCAAGATAAGCAGCAAAAGCATGAGCTCATATAAATGATATTGCTTTTGAAACATCAACAAAAACAAAATCATATTTTTAGCAGCATTATATAAAAAAAAATTTGGAAGTTTACATTTCTATTTTTTCGCTCTAGTGTCCAGGCCAAGCTAGGCATTGGGTTCCACCACTCAACACGCAATACCTCCAAAATTCGGCAGAAAATGGGGAACGAAGTGTCTTAACACTAGGTTCCCTCTGCCTACCCTGCTGTATGCGGGATACAGCGTGAAGCCGAATTATATAGGAGGAAGCTCACGTAAAAAGCATGAGGACCCCCCGGAGGGCTGTATGAAGAGGTTGATGACAGTGGACGAGGCGAAAGACGTATGTAGAGACCGTAGCGTTTGGCGCTCTGTTCTCTCTGACTACCTCGCTAGGGATAAAGCGTGAAGTTAGGTTAGCTTCACGCTTGCTCCCGAATACCAGGATAGGAAGAGTGAATTTAGGATTAAAATGTATTGATATGGCGCAACTTAACACCGCGCTTTGTCTATTAGAGCAGATAAGTTAGGATTAACACATTCATAGCCATTTACGACATCTCCCTGCACCATGACACCCTTAAATATATTATTTTAAAATGTCTAATACATACACGATTATTATTCAAAGTTTAGTGACTGTGCCCTTTTGTGACTGTAAATAATATACGAGCAGGCTTACCGAGCGTCGGCACTCGACGTCGCTGATGAATCGACAGCTTACTGTATACTGTAGTGTATCTGAGTACCGCACGACAGTTGTACCGCACGAAAGTAGTCGTCTTGGTACGAAATCTACGATTTAGGTAATTGTAAATAAAAACATTTGACTTATTATTTTAAATTTTTTATTTATGTGTTGGGATGAACGTAGTAATTTCAGAAAATATGCGTTTGAATCTTTGAATTTGGTATTTATAATATAACTATTTAGGATGAAGAGTATGTTTGGTTGAACGTGGTAATCTCAGGAACTATGCTTCCGAATTGAAAAGATCTTTTTGTGTTAGATAATAAATTTGTCAAGGAATGAAGTCTACTACGATACATCACGTTAAATTTTTATTATGTAAAATATCAAGTTTGCGCTCAGAATTACGTCGGACACGGGATTGTGTCAGGTGTCATATACAACTTAGGTACGAGTATTTCCATTTAAACAATTTAAAAAAAAAAATAGTTAAGAAATGCTTTTAAGTAATACAGTTAATGTTACTTATACTAAAAAAAAAATCTGTTTGTTATTTATTTATAGATAACCTATCGTTGCAGCTAATTTTTACTTAAATTATTATAAATAGCTTGTCCCACTAGTCCACATATTCCAACGACGCGAATATCACGTTCATATTGAGAGCGGTCGTAGTGCACTCTCAGCGCCTCAGCTGTAAACGCGATGGTTCACAATGAAGTGGAACAACACTAGGTTCCTTTTCCCAACCCTGCTGTGTTTTAAAAGCGTGAAGGTGTGACATATTCATCTCAAATGCGACATATTCGGAACACTTCATCTAATGTGTGTCACACTTCATCAGGCGTACTACTCGTAAGACGGAGCACATCTGTCTGTATAATTTACTGCGGCTATTCTGAAGTACACACACACTGACACTAACAACTTATGTGGAATTGACAAAAATAGCCTGGTCACGGGATGACTAAAGATTATTATATTAAAATGGGTAGTTTACCCAACACGTCCAAAGACAGAATGTCTTAAAAATTGGGCGGAAAGTGGGCAACGGTGTGTCTTCGGACAAGATTCAGTTTGCCTACTATCCAATATGCGGGAAACATGCGACATGAAGTTAAAAACATAGAGTACATTAAGTACAAGCCGAGGTGCTGGATAGGCTCAGTGGGAATAGTATAGCTAGAGACGACCCAAAATATTCCTAAAATATATATTTTTAGAAAAATTGCGTAAAGATGATAAAAAAACACAAACGTACTACAAAGACTTAAATAGATCACTTACACTATTTTTAGTTCGTAAATCACTTGCGGAATTCATTTGCGATATCGTCGATTTCAACCATCCATTACTGTCAAACCGTCCGTCCGTCCGTCGCCCGAATTATTTGTAACGAAAATACTCACAAATAAACGCCCACGCCGCCGAAACCAATCGGAGATAAAAAATATGCGAATGACTACTGTCGTTGGTTCTTACTAAAGGAATTATTAAAGTTTTAACAACATAGGTACAGTACAGCGACTGACAACACCACCTGACATGAAATATTCTCACATCGCTGCTTTCAAAGTATTTTATTGAATAACTACACTAACTGAATTAATCATAGCCTTTCTCGATATGCGAGATTAGCGCTTTGGTACAAACTAACTCGACTGAACAATATAGTATGGATGTAGATAATCAAGTATCGAAGATGTAAATTATTTTGAATAAATAATTTAATAAATTGATCAGTGATCAAATGATCAGATAAGCACAAAATGAAAGCAGTCCAACATCGAGGATTTCAGCTCATGAATTTGGAACTCATCTGCAGTGAGAGCACTCGCCTCCGCCCCCGCTCCCGCTCCCGCCCCCGCCCCCGCCACCGCGCCGGTAGTGTAAACAGTGCGCTCCGCTGGGACGTGGCGAGACGCGCGATCCCTCCATACACTTAGACCTCTTTTGGGAATGTAGCTTTGTTCAAATTTGTTTTTTCTGTTCTCTTGTAGAAGTACATTTTTGAAAATAAGAAAGAGTTAAAGGGGTGTCGAATAATTTTAAATTAATTAATTTAAAAAAAAAGGCTAGTTAGAGGCCGATCGTGGCGCAAGCGCACAAAGTGTGTAAACGCGACTGGTTGTGGATTTCCCAGACCCATTCGAGGAAATGAAATGTTTATCTAAATTTATATTTCCATTTCTTCGCTCTGGTGTTAAGGAAAACTGCAGCGTTGAGTTCCGCCAGAATCCAACAGAAAGTGGGGAATGAAGTGTCTAAGCACGCTGTAACACGCGAAAAACAGGGTAGGCAGAGGGAACCTAGCATTAAAATGTTTCGATCTTTATTCTCCGCCGAATTTTGGAGGCATTGCGTGTAAAGAATATATTGTTTAGATCATATAGAGACAATTTAAATGGATATCGAACTCATAACTATTAGGTGTAATGTATCCAATTAATATTTAAAATACTATAATTTCAAAAATGATTATACTTTTCATGCATTTGAATAGAAATAGGCATGGGGAGGGGGGGGGGGGTAGTCAAACAAACTCATTTGAATATGATAGTATCGAACACGATGACCCCTCGCTATGTTAAGGGGAGACAAAATATTAGTCTCGGGGTCCGCATGCGACCGACGGCGGATTCGACTCCGGTACTAAATTGTGATTCACGTTTTATTCTAGTACTAACCACAGTTTATTACACCTAGGAAATATGGCTATTATGTATCATATAAAAGTATTCATAACATTTAATATATTGTGTTATTATATTTAACTATGGTTTCAAATCCTATTCACAAAAATATATGGAATAGATTTTCTCCGCTTGGCAGCATCAGCACGTTATTAAGTATCGCTATGTATGCGCCGTAGACAGAGATAACCCAGCGTCAAGTCTCCCACATCCCGCGCGAATACAAGACATTGCGCGTGGAGTGGAGAAACTCTGGTGGTTATCTCTGATTACTCGGAGAGCAGAATATTGTAATAATATGTCATTTGGTTTCCTATAGAACATAATTTGATTGAAATATAAACTGAAAATAAGCAAAAAAGAAAGACCAAGATTTAAAACCAAAATAATTCGCAGTATATTATTTAAAATTAAATTTTATAACGTCTACTTATATACGATAGTAATCAGAGAGCCACTTAAAAGTCTATTAGAAAACTCATTTCAAGAATCAAGTTCTTTGACCGTCGGAGCTGATTGAATTTTTATTTATAAACAAAGAAACAAACGAACATTTCCACTGTATAACATTAGCGGGTACTCCTCTCGGCTCCATCCGGTAATGCATTTTTGATATTCCACGACGTAACTTCTTGCGATCTCGAAGCGACTTCCCGTCGTTACTTTTTCTATGGAAAAACTTCAATTGCGTAATTGGTTTTAAATTTATTGGATAAATGGCCGTCACGGGCGGGATGTGAGGGGTGAGACCGATTCGTGTTATGTTGTAAACTTCTACATGATAAGGCTTAGTTTATAGGTATTTTATAAAATATGTAATAAAATTATATATTTTGATTCAAAATGTATTACAAAAACGGATAATGTCTTCTCGAAGAGCTTCAGCGAGATGCCATACTATCTGACGAAGACTTATCACAAGCATCGTCCAATAGCAAAGGTACGTAAAGGTAGTAGAGCCACAATACTCTCATACAAGAGAACGACAGACAGTTGAACTTGCCTACTCTATTAAGACTAAGACTTTCATAAAATTTGAAGATCGCTGATAGGAGTGGGACTGTTGATGCTTTATGAAAAGGTGGTGGCCAAGAAGGCGGATGGCGAAAAAATAGAACAATTGAATATTCCTGTCACAAAATCAAGAAATATTGTTGCCTTGAGCACATAGTGAGTGCCTTGTTGCAGTACTTGTTTGATGGTAAAAGAATTATAGTTATCAAGAGGGTGTGTGCTTTTTTGTGTTAGAAGGATATATGTTTTTTTTTATTTTCAAGATCAAGATTTCCTAATGTCATAAAAATAAGATTAAGAGCTGAAGAGCTTAATATCGTTATTACTTTAAAGAAAAATATAAAACATATGCAAAAACGTGTTGATTTTTAGTGTCCTAAATATGATTGTACAATAATAATAAACGAGCTGTCATGTACCAAAAACTTATGTTTTATTGCCATATATGTATGTAAGATTAAAACAAAACTATATGTACATTACCTTGCTAATTACGTATTATCAAAGTCTTAGGTCAAAAAGCGAGGTCTCTGAGACCGTCGTCACCAAAAATGTAAGTCAAATTGACGTCACCATTTAATTTCATTACCAAATTATTTACCACAACAAAAACAAAAAATGCTAGAGACCATTTTGATTGTAATATATTCATTCATACATCAATACAGTAATATATTTGCACACGCGCACCGAAACAACATACATACATATCGAAAAATTTAGGAAAAATGTTCAAAGTGTCCAAGAAAAAGTATCGCACGTGATCTGAATACGACGAGCGGAGCACGGCGCCGAATGAAGACGCGTTATTTACCAAAGTGACCTCACTAAAGGAAAGGAACCTTTCCAGGATTGCGTCTCTGATCCTTGAATTTTAAACGAGCGTAACAAACCCCACTATTTTACTGATTTCTGTGGATCTCGTATACGCCAGGAATACTTAATGCTGACAAATATTACTTTAGTTCCTTTTGCTTGAACCGATTTCAAAGAGGAAAAAGTTATATGCTTTTTTTGTATGTGTGTTATGTGATTACTCAGCCATCACGAATGGATGTTTGTGATTTTTGTTTTGTACGGCAGGTCGTGTTTCGGAGGTGGTGCGGTGCAGCTATGGAAATGTCATGGTAATTGGTTCAATTATATATAGAAATACAGTAGTATTACCATGAAATTTCAACATATATAGTACGCGGATAAAATAAGTTTGATTTTATAATATTTTATTTATATGCTTATATTAGTATCTAACGTTGAACATAGTGTTAAGGCACTCCGTTCTCGTTAGGAGACTTTCGTTCCCCACGTTTTTCCGAATTCGTGTTGACAGGTTGAATACTAATACCAAAACATATTCAATAAAAGTGCCTTTTACGTAACAATAGTTTTAAAATTTAAATATATTCATATTGTGTTTACTTTTAAATGCAACTACATGCAATGGTGTAGTAAATTAGCGCTATTATTTCAGAGCTAAAATGAAATTGGCCATATTTGAGTGATTCGATAGTTGGGAATTTACGCAGCTGTGATCTAAATCAATGGCACATTGGCGCTGACAGTGTGTGCAGTGTTGGTCAATATATTGGTAATGTTATATATTATATATATATACTTAGTATATTGTTACTTTTTTGTAGCTTCACGTTTTTTTCCGCATACAGCTATTTGGCATACGGTTAGCAGAGGAAAACCAGTGTCAAGAATCTCCGCTCCCCATTATTCGGATAAATTTCGAGACATGGTATGTAAAGTAGTGGATCTCAACTCTGTGCTTTGACATCTCACTAATTCGAGATATGAAAATAAATATAATCATTCCCCTGAGTCTGTCTAAAGTCAAACGCTTTTATATACGCTCCAATGGCCTTAGTAAAATAGTAACTTTACATGACAAGTAGGTACATAACTATAATCTCTTTACAAACATACAAACTCTACCAAATGCAATATTTCCTTGCACACTGCACTTCCGTACATTCCCTAACAAATGACAAACTGACCGATGACTAACGGTAATGAGGGCTCGTGGGTCGTGACGACGCGCTCATACATTTTGTTGTGTCAAGGCGAGCTGCAGGTATTGTCTCTATGTTAAGGATTATTGTAAACGTATTGAAGGCAGCACTCAAATCATACTTAAAAGCTGGTTCACGCTCTATCCCGTATATAGCAAGGTAGAGAGAAGGAAACCTAGTGATAAGACACTCCGTGCATCGCTAGATTTTCGAGACATTGCGTGTTGAGTAGTGGAATTCAACACACTTCATATTCCCAAGTCGGAAAATAAAAATAAAATGAATTATTTAATAAAATTCGTTCTTCCACGTGAAAATCAAACCAACAGCCGTTGCATTTACAGACAGCCAATGTGCCCTGCACCACGACTGGCCTTAAAAACAATTTATAAATTCGCAAAATAAGTATCCTAATAAAATAAAAATGAACTGTGAAAACGACTCTATTCGGGAATTTTTAGTGAGTCACAGATATATTATGAGCCTAGTTTTATTGTTTTGACGAAATAAAAATGTGAGCACCCTCCGCGCAACACTAGCATACATACATACGCCTGTGCATTAGTCATAGTAGTATTACTATTGCTTATATTTTAAGTTTTTACTAATATATCGTTTGATATTATATACATTGTATTAGTTATGCTATAATAACATTTTTAGTTTTTGCGATTTTTACATGTTTTAAATCTAAACTAAGTGTAACTGTAATTACACACTGTAGTACGAAATAAAAATGTAATTTTAGTAGTAAATTTCGAAACCACGACGATCTGAACACTCGCAGTGGTCCAGCTCACAGGTCACGGGTCTACTACTGAGGTGGGACTCGTCCGTCAGTTGAAACAATACTATTATTAACTAAATATTTTAATTAAATAATTTAAATGAAACTATTTAACCGGATTAATCGCGTATATTTGGGATTATAAAGTTTCGGAAATCTGACGTTTCAAATACTTTGCAGTAGTCAACCAGCGTTGTCAGAAGACCAACAAGCCATCATAATAGAGAGACAGCCGGCACTTCTACACAGTTACGGACAGAATTGGCAAAGACTTAAGAAGAGCTTCTATAAAAACTATGAATATAGTTTTTATAGAAGCCTAACAAGAAAGTGAAGCAATACTTGAGACCAGTGAAAAGTAATATTCCTTTACAGCGTGTAACGTATTCTGAAATGATTTAAAATGTAAGTTTTCTTTTCCTTGTATTCTTATAATTTAAAAAATATGCTATTTACACAAACGCGATACCAACAGGAACTGGAGGTTAGTGTTGAGATATCTTTCTGATTATTAAATATTGCGTGTTGAGTTGTGGGACCCAATTCGTAACAAAAGTAAAGTACTAAACAGAGATGTAATTTCACGTATTTGCAAGGCCAGTGCGCATATACGAGTATAACGCTGGTGGGGTGGACTGTAGACGACGACAGGCCTGTGTAAAGTATTTTAAAGCTTTTTCTATAGGCGCGCTCATACTACTGTTATAAAATTTCAATACAATTGTATATGAATGAATATGTGATATTTTTTTATTTAATAAAATATAAGAATCAGAATTTTAGACACTTGTGCCAATTTTATCTTCATGAAACTTGGCACCTATACGTGTCTTAGGTGACAATGCAATATTATAGTATCAACACGCTGGTGTAATGATGGGACCAGGTCCTGTATATTGGAACTCTTCAGTGGTTACTATTAAGTCATTTGAATTTATAGCTCCAAACACATATTATAGCACTTATCTATATCTTATAGCTTTTTTATAAAACTATATATTTATATTAGTTTTGTAACTACAGATATTTTAGCGTTAAGACAATCTGTTGTTGTACTTTTTTATGTTATTAATATAAATATTCGTAAGTTGTAATAAGCTTATAATAAATTCATTATAATTGATAAGAACGTATGGTTTAGTGGTCAGAGCGACTAGGATGCGAATTCCAAGGAGCGAGTGTTCAAACGATTTCAATCTCCTACCATCGCGTTCCTAACTGTAAAATCGATCCATTATAGTTAATAGTATTTTATAAGCACTGTACTGTACTACAACACTAGTCGCTATACGATACAGTACTCGTATAGGACGCTATGAATCTGAGGGCGATTGTGGACTAACTTTATTATTATGAACTACGTAATTGTCTGCGAGTACGTTGTTAACTGGAGCACGTGCTGTTTAGGGCTGTAATATATTGAGCTACTTTGGTCTGGACTATACATAGGTATAGTAATTATGCTTTGCTTTATGTACGTAAAAATTGAAAATCAGCTTCACGCTGTATCCCGCACACAGCATAGTAGGCAGAGAGAACCTGGAGTTAAGACACTCCGTTCTCTACTTTCCGCCAAATTCTCAACGCCAACACTCAACGCCACACTTCGTCTTATAGTAACGGAAAACAAACAGTTATTTCAATTTAATAATTTTCCAACGAACGTAAAGCTATTGTAAACAAGTATAACTGTTATAATATTATCAGTTTCCTGTCGAGTTTCTCATCATCACACGTGAATCTAGTGTATGAAGAAACTGAGTTACACAGAGTGTAATAGACTAGACGCGCTCGTAAATAGCTCTAATTGGTTTTGTAGTTCCTCTCGTCTCGTCCCGGTGAATGAGGAGAGTGACTGTAATCTAAATATAACTATTAGATATACTTATTATATTTTGAATATTACAAGTTATTTGGTAACTATTTGTGGCGTGATACTGTTTTTTTTCGATAGGCATTTGTCCTAAGTATCCGACAAAAAATGCGATGGCTGTGGATTCGAGTCGGGAATAATTATATTAAAATTTTCATTCCTCCGCTTTAGCAGTAAACAAAGCGCGACGTTGAGTATCACCATTCAACACGTAACAAAACGAAAACTTTTTATTTATAATCATTGTATGGAAAGATGTACAAACTATGACTCAGTTATGTCGTTATGATAAATATACATTAAAATGTAATTTTAGAAACTAAAATAAGGAACCATTTCAAAGCAGTCGTCTTACACGAAAACTTGAAAATTTTGATTGTAAAAAGCCACTTATTTAACGAAACACGAAATATTTCTCTCCTTTCCTTTAACAAGGATTGTGTCAATTTACCATTGAATTTTTGAGTTATTATATTCTTTAAAATATAAAAATAATATAATAAGATCATTTAATGCAACAGTACAAGTAGAGATCTAATAGCATTATCAAATAAAATGAACTAGAAGAATGTGTAGCGTGGGCTGTAACTACTCGTATATTGTATAACTCCATATTCAGCGCATCCAGGGCGGGACGGGACGGGACGGGACGGGACAGGTACCGCGGTACTGTCAGATGCTGTAATACGAGTAATTGCCTCAATTGAGATCTCAGACTCCTTGCTACTTGCCTCTCTATTACATCTATTAGACGACATGGCGACCTGCGCTTAGATTGGGTTGAAAGGAAGATCAAATAACCGTATTAATAATAGTTTAACAGCTTCGGTGCACCTTCGAGGACACAGTATCTATGACGCTATATGAAAGTTGGGCGAAAAGCATGAGGACCCCCCGGGGGCATATATGAAGACGGTTGGTGCCACTGAACACGCAATACAACAACAATTCGGCGGAAAGTGCGGAACAGAAGTGTCCCAATGTGGAATATAGTTTGTGTCTTAAAGTTTAATCGAAAACACAACAAAACACAGATCAACATACTCGTACCTACAGACGCGTATACTGTGTACTCGTGTATACGAGCCGTCACGCCGTCACGTAAATAGCCAGTTAAGTCTAGATGATAGGGAGCTAAAGTGGTATCGATCAGACGAGCACTATTGAGGCGAGGCCTTGATACGATTGTCTGTTGCGGCTAACGTGTTTAGAGCGACGTGCTACGTGCTACGTGTTACGTATACGTGACGTCGCGGGGCGCGTGAAGCGTGACGCGTGACGCGTGTAGCGTGAAGAGAGGTGTCGCGCCGCACGTGTAATTGAACTAATTGACGAAGTACATCTGTTGCAGTACATTCGCAGAGATATATGTATAGAGCTACATATAGTTACTTTATCGTACTGTCTCTTCGTCACTTTAGAGGAGAGTTTAGGTTTATTATACTTTTATATGTATTGTATATGTATTCTATTCTATTTTGTTATTATAATACAAAACTCCAAATTTATTTTTTATAAATGAAATTATCTTTCCCTCTGCAACCATGCTACACGCGGAATTTAGCGCAAGGTTAAAAAAAGACGTGACTCGAGTTCAAAGAAAACCGGAAAAGCGTGAGTCAGGCTCGCCCACCGAGGGTTCCAAGCAAAAATTAGAGGTCTCGAGCTTATTCTTAAATTCAGGCTTAGGTTAGCCAGAACCCTTTAATCTTATACCTCACTTGAACTAGGAGCTTTAATACCAAATTTTGACCCCCTTTTAAGGTTTTTTTTTTTAGGACTTAACCAAAAATGTATAGTTTTCAGATTTTCTTAAATTTCATTTTCAAATCTTATAAGGGTTTCTTTTTGCCTTAAAAAGTACGAAACTCTAAAAAAATGCTAAATTTGAACCCACGAGTACACAGAGAACTACAAGAGCACAGCAACTGCCCCCTCTGATCAGTCAATTACTATAACGTATAATATTACAAGCTAACAATAACAGTAAAGTTTAGTACAGACACGTCCAGTCGCCCGTAAATGGGTATCTTTGTAACGTTGTGATAAAGTTACGGCAGTTTCGATACTAAGTTATTGCACGATTTAATATTTATGAAAATGAAGCTTTTCTTGCTTGAAATAATTATTATTCTAGAAGGGAATTCATTAAGTGTCTTTGTGTAGTAAATCTTTTATTTATCTTCCGACAACATTATTTAGGTAAGTAGAGAAGTTTGAAAACTGATTTAAAAGTAATGTGAAAAGACAACTTATAAAATCTGATTTTGAGTCCTGCAATATATGGAAAATTACAAATTTTTCATTCATCAGACATAATACCAAATAGAAATATAAATAATTGGAAAACGATAAGTTCCTATATTTTTTTACTTTTCTCCCTTGGTGCATGGGTAACAGAGTCTAGGTCCTATCTGACTGTTCCGGGGACGCGGCAATAAATATACCTCTGATTGGGGATCGAACCCACATCCATCAAGATTATAATAAAAAGAAACAACTACGCCACAATCACAACACATGTTTTGTAGAGTGAGAAAATCATGTTTTGTATACAGTCCAGTCGGAGCGCGCGGGGCTTGTTCAAAGTAGGTGAGACATTGTTAGTCGTTAGAACTGTTAGGCGCGACTCATAGTTGGTTACAATTGTGAAGGTTTGACACACTATACCCTTTAACGTAATGTAGCTACTGTACTGTACTATACTATACATTCATGAGGCAGTTCCATTTCAAATAGACAAACAAACGGACGTCTGTGCTTGTTCTCGTCTGTCTGTCCGTTTGTCTGCTTCTAACCAACAAAAAAAACAAATCGTAGATTAGTGTTTTTATACGAATTTTTCGTTATCCTACATAGACAACTTATTTACTGTTTTATTATAGTACCTCTATATATAATGAAAGTTAAATTAAAGAATAGACGTGATGATGAGGTCCTTTTAAATGTTATACTGAATACTGAATACAGCGTGAAGAAAAAAAAACGAACTCAGACTTAACACCTTAGTTTAATTAGAATGATGAGAACAAAACCAAACACAAGCGTATCAACGTATTATATATTTTAGTTCTGTTTAAAACTCATCGCACCTAATTATAAAGTTGTAAAGTTGAACAACGCCTTCATTTCCTATGTGCTGAGCTTAATTACTGCGCTTTTACGCGTGAGCAGCCGCCCAATGAGCGCCACGAGCGCCACGAGCGAGACGAACCTCCGGAACTATTCAGAGAGCTTATTAAGACGGAATAGCCTCGTAACACCGAGAGCTCTCTGCTAATCTACGCTTTGAGAAGCGATTATTTCATTTTATAATAATGAAGTTTACCTTGTTTATATCTTTATGTAGAGTAGACAAAAGAGTGTAATACAAAAGTAATTTGTAATATCTCTCCAATTGGTCAGTTTTTTTTTTGTTTATTTACTGCATTTTTTTTAGTTTTGTAGCACATTTTGAGTAGAGGAAGTTAACGTATACGACGTTTATACGATCTAAAATGAAAAAAAAAAATCATACCCATAACCATCGCGTTTACGCTCGGATGCGCTACTGTGGCGTTGCTTAAACAAATGTGCATAATGTACTCGTATCTATACAGAAATAATGTATGTACACAAAAGTATTTACATAAGAAATAGTATGAAAACACCTACTAAACCAACCTACTTCACAGAAGATGAGCATTAAATGACCTAAAGAGTTTCTGCCATGTCAACTTTTCTGAGGAACTTTTTCTCAGAAAGAAAGAAGAAAATAGAAACTCAAGATTTTATCAGGTTTCTTTGGATTAAGATATTTTGTTTTTTATTAATTGTTAACAATATAACTTTGTTTGCGTGGAGTTTAAAACGTAAAAAGAAAAATTCTTTTTTTTTCTGTTTTCTGGAATTTCGAGAAATCCTCTCTTAGTGCTCTCCTCCGCTCTGTGCACTATCAGTATCAGTCACTCAGTAACAGAAGAGCTGTATACAGACGCAAAGTACTCGTATATAACTAACTTCATGGTCGGTTTTAACAAATATTGAAATAACTTTACCTTCTCTTTCTAAGACGGCTACATCATTAATCACCTTAACAAAACCGCACGCAAGTATTACTAGCTGAATTTAATGCATACATAAATATTGAAATACAATTTATTTGATAATATTCAAAGTTCGGTGCAGTGTGCGAGGCTCTCAGCGGAGAGGCTGGTGGCCTGGTGAGTGGTGTGTCAGTATGGCACGTCGCGCGTATCGCCTATCGGCATTACGACGCCTCTTTCTATCAAAGAAATAAATTCACGCGTCAATTGAATTGGAAATGCATATTCTATTCAATGCTATAGTAGAATTATTGTAGTTTATTTAAAAAATTGAGGGCATGGTTATATAATGGTACAGTATCTGACTATATTCGTGAAGACTACTTCCTTATAAAAACTATTTTTTATTTCTCTGTTCTTTGCAACAAACCGCGATCGTAACAATAAAAAAAACTAGAAAAAAAAAAACACCAGAAAGTGGAAATCCGTTTACCACTTTCCGGTGTTGTGTAGTGTGTTAACGGGAACGGATTATCTTAGCTCTAGGTTCCCAGGTTCCCCTGCCTACTTTACAATGTGCGTGATAAAAATGATGAAAAGAAAAAAGGGAAACTTAAAAAATGACACACAAGCGTAAAGCGTAAAGGAAATAAGACATTAAAAACCAAAAAGAACTAACAAAAAAACCCAATAATGCCTACTACCATAGAGGTAAACTACATAACAAACTATCAATTACAAAACATTTAAGGTGTAAGCATCGCTAAATACTTCCTTTATATCAGTCTGATCGACGACGGGACCAGGCGCACTCGTAGGAATGCGAATTGAATGAATTACCCTCGGATGTCCGCCGCCCACTGCGCGTCGTTAGCGACTACGGAGCTAGCTGGAGGCTAATTGAGAGGAGCATATGAGAATTTTCTTTAGCTTTGCGCTGTAATATTAATAGTACATTCGAATATTATTATAAAAAAATATAAAAATATACCAATGTCGATTTAGAAAACGAAAAGACAATTAAAAATATGTTTACTATTACGTTGTCTACGTATGGCTTAGCGATCAGAGCGCTTGGACGGCTTCCCAGAGGCAAGGGTTCAATTCCTGCTACGTTTAAATTTTTATAAGTTCTCCAAATAAATATGTTTTTTCTTAAGTGTAGAATAACACTTTAAAAATGTTAAAAACAGTATTTATAACATTTTTAGTAGCAATCTCGGAAAAAAAATAAAAAGCAGTCGACAAAGCGTTCCTCTTTAATTTACAGCAAAAGGCGCTCTACTACGCTTAGAAATGCGAGCTAAGTACGACGAAAAAAAACATATACAAATGTTTTTTTGTATTGCACGTGATTCGCATTTTTGCAAATTTGTTAATTTTCGAGACATTGTGTTATGAGTGGCGAGCGCTTTGTATTCTTACAAGAAAAAAATAATAATAATTTATTCCTATGAGCTGGTATCAAACCCGCACCCGCACGGCAGTCACGACGGCGTCAAAAGAAATACGCCTGCCTGGCTTTAAATATGAGTTCAAAATAACCATTGCAAAGATTAATAATATGTACCTACCAACTCGTATATAACGAGATATATTTCATATCTTAGATTCAATATCAATAAAATATTGATTTACTAGAACTATTTTACTTTAAGTATGTATATAACTGCTGCATCAAGAGATAAACATAAACATAGTTCTTCATTCCAGATAAGTGTATTAAGCGCATAGCCGGAGGTGTGGTATTAAGAGGTACTGGTAGGGTGGCCAAGGAAATATGTGATGCATTTAAAAATTAATAAATTTTGTCATTATTTAAAATGTTTGACTTTTCTTTTTCATATTTGTTTTTTTATATTGTCCGTTCTAAATATGCTAATAATTTTAAATATTGTAATTTTTTTTAATAAAAGCTTTTTTTTTTCTTAAAAAGAAATGTTCATAGTATACATACATTTCTTATTGTCTTAAAAATGGAAATGTGACATTGAAACCGCTTGCCAGTATTACAGTCGCCGAAAGTTATGAAGATATTAAGAGAGGCAAAACTAAGTTTGAACTGGATTCACCTTTCATCCTTAGTTTTGCGTCTCTTGATAAACTTATTAATTGCCTTTTTAACCATACTCATATAAATTTACGACTTAAGTATAAAACTAGAGACAACAATTTAAATAATTTAAAATAAAATATTTTAAAGGAAAATCAAATCCCACCAAATCTATAGCCACCTACAGTTCAACACAATATATAAATATCGGCCAATCCCATCGAACATGAATTTGAATCGTAACCCTAATCCTAGATATTTGCACCGCGTCGAATGGATTACCGACCAATCCGACTAGCTACACTGCAAGTGTACGCTAAATTACAGTCGGACTTATTATATGGAATTTGGAACCTTATACTAACTTTTATTTGCGGCTTCGTCCGCGTGGTCAATGGAAAGTAACTAACCACCCTGTCCATGGTATCTCTGACACTAGGTACAGTGGGATACCTAAATTAACTCATCAAGTTATATTATACTATATTATGATAGTATTATTACTTAACCCACAGCTCCTCGTTGAATTAACTGTGCCAAACAAAAATATTTTTCTATGGCATTAAAAATTTAAAGATCCACTACTTGCTGAGATTAATGTTCTACAAAATAAACTCTCCAGCCTTATAATATACATTGTTTTTTTTTAGTTTCACACTGTATCCCTACCGGGTGTAGCCAGAGAGAAAGGAGTTCCACGTTTGGCATACATGCCTATTGGAGGACAGAGCTACAAATATACATGAGAATACATTTATTTAAATATATTTTATTCAAATAATTTTTTCTAAGTACCTTTCACTTTGAATGAACATAACCATTTGCTCGGAAGGCAGTTCTGCTGTTACTTAAACTCAATAGTTAAATTTGAATTGTATAGGAAACAGTACTTCAGTTATTATGTATAAGTAGTCAATTCATAACATCGTGTTCGATGGTTCGTGTCTGATGTAGGTGTTTCATGAAGCTAAATTGTATTTACTCAAATGAATAAAAATATGCACTTATCGGGCCGTTTTCGTGAGAACAGAAAAGGGAGAATGGGATGACTGTTTCAATAAAGTCTGTCTGAATGTGAACGCGGTTGTGGGTTCAATTCCCACTCGGAGTAATTAATTATTTTCAATTTTTCACTTCTTCTGGTAACAATACAACGTGCGGCGATGAGTTCCGCCACTAAGCATGAAATGTCTCAAAATTAGGTAAATTCATCTATCTACCTGAGCTTCAATTTGCAGGTTGTAGTATGAAGCAAAAGGAAAAGAAATAATACGTTCAAATGAAATGTACTGATATACAGGATGGAAGTATCAGCACTACTTTAAATGAAACCATAGTTTTAACTACTCCATAAAAGCCTAATACATTTTTTTCCCAAAAATAAAAATGTGTTTTTTTTCAAACAAAATAAATAATAAAATTGTCGTTTTAAAATAAAACGCCATTTGTGAAGAACGACGCACGCACACATAACCCTATCCATCTTATATCTAAGGGAAACCACCGCATACGCTTTATTCCGAAATCGAGTCGTAGGTATTGTCGGCAAAGTTCAAAGTTGTTTAACCTTTAGTAGTATTTTTGTAGTAGTATGTGTTTGCGTCATTGGTATCTATGAGTAACTGCGTCACACGAAATACAGGCATCGTGAAATGAAAAAAAAAATCCTACGTATAAACTGTTGAGTTATCTTGATTCATTTCTTTAGGTATGAGTTTGAAGTATTTTACCCTATATGCTGTTTCCGTAAAAGGAGCGCTGCCTCTTCCACCCT
The DNA here is from genome assembly GCA_013421005.1 of Heliconius erato x Heliconius himera. Taxonomy (NCBI): domain Eukaryota; kingdom Metazoa; phylum Arthropoda; class Insecta; order Lepidoptera; family Nymphalidae; genus Heliconius; species Heliconius erato x Heliconius himera. The sequence continues at coordinate 56,983 of JAATLQ010034277.1, forward strand.
ATATGATGCAATATTTGCTAACATGTATATAATTATAAGACCTTATAAAGTTCTTAAATTTTATATAACTTATATTTTCTACCGATATTGAATATACAATAAATAAACAAACCAATCACTTAATTAAACTCAGCTTAAATTTCGCCCCTAAAAATTTAAATAGCATCCAAAAATTTCAATCATATTTCATAGTACGGACGAACGGAAATATAACGAAATAAATCGAGGGGCTGGTGAGGATCTCACCGGGGTCGCCGGGGTCGCCGGGGTCGGGACCATTTACAAAATGAAGCACGAACTCATCGCGAAAGTCGTTGCGAAACTTTTATCAAAAACATAATTAGATTTCGAGGCACATTTTTCGTAAACTAAGCTAACGCGATCATCCTCCACCCTCCGGGCCGAAGCTCCTCACCTCAAATATCTTAATACGCAAAACGCAGAAATATCTTTTATCTAATGTACGTACATTGTATGATATTTGCCAGACAACACTCTGTCGATTTTTCCATTTTACGTCTTAAAGTCTACTAAAAACTATTTTATAACTTATATATAAAATTGTTGGTTTATCTTTAATTTTTTTATGATAAAGTATCAATGAAGAATATCTAAGTGACTCGTTTATAAGTCTGTAATAATATAATGTATAAAAGTTTGTAATGTTGTTACGCTTAAATTCATACGACTTCATACGTCCTTTGTAATAAATATTTAAAGAATTTTTAAAATTCTCAAAAAAAAGAGTGTACTCAAGTAGTTTTAGCACGTCGGGAGGTTACATGTTGCGTGGCAGAACCCACGTTGCTTTCCTGTTATCAGAATGAGGAAATGAATAATGCATTACCTCGACTGGGAATCGAAACCATACCCATCGCGCTTCCAGTCGGACGCTGTGCCACGATGATCTCTATATGATGACGTATCATTATATTCACTACTTTAGGCAACAAGCTTCCTCACCAGCACACATGTAGCTCGTTCCAATGATTAATAATAACTCTCATGCCCCATACATTTGATGAATGAATCGAGTCATCACCCTTTCGAGTAAAAAATGTAGGGACATTGTGAAGTAGAAATATTTGAGTTTTTTATAGCATCGCTTTGTTGACTTCATTAACTTTCTAAAGTTTTTAATGTGTGAGAAGGACACTGACTAATGGAGCTTTTGTTTTCTGTAAAGGCTTAATTAATATACGTCGCCGATCCCTTCTTGTAGCAAGGATATTTTCGTATTTTTTTCGTTTCGATTGTAATACATCTTATGTACAATAAAAGAAGCTGCAAACGTTATTCGTTGTAGGGTAGGCAGAATGAATCTAGTGTTAAGACACTTTGTTCTTCACTTTCTAATTTTCGCAATATTGTTGTGGTTGATGTGAACACCACGTTTAGTCTACTAGAGTCCTTGATTTAATGAAAATAATATTATCTTCATTTTCCCCCTATGAAAGACAAAGCGCAGCGATTAATTCCACCGTTGAGCACAAAATTTCTCTAAAAAAAGCAGAAAATGGGAACCGGAGTATCTTAATACTAGGTTCCCTCTGCTATGAAGGAAAAAACGTGAAGGTGGTTTTTAACATCGAATTCTATCACAAATTTCAAGGTTGCGGCTATCATGGTGCAGAGAAACGACGTCTTTCATTCTTTCGCTCTGATAAAGAGGCAAAGCGCGACGTTGAGTTCCGCCTTTCAACATGCAATACCTCGATAATTCGGCAGAAAGTGCGTGAACAGAAGTGTCTTAATGGGAATATCTTAAAACTACGTTTCCCAGGTTTCCGCCAGCTTACCCTTCCATATACGGGATACAGCGTAAAGCTACATATAAACCTTAAGCTACATTACGTATACATAAACTCTACATTGAAGTTTACAAGCACTATCACAGATCACTGTCAAACTCCCGAGCCGTATAAAGGCAAAGCTGAAGTCAAACTAGCACATTAAATACTAAGTTGTTGACAACACTAGTAGTCGTGTACATTAAATGCAGTACCTGCGCCACCACACCCGCCACCACCACGTCCCGCCGCCGCCACCACCTGCGACCGACTGTGACCGACGACGGACAACTTCATTATTACACTTGCTTAGATAGAGGCGTGTTGAGATTAAGATATAAAGTTCGTACGGTAAGGAAATATCAATTAAAGTGTAGACTTAATATTTTTGTTGATTAACTAACTACTATGAGGCCAGCTGTGGCGCAGGGGCACGAGCGTGTGACTGCAAAACGCGACAGGTTATGGGTTCGATTCGCACTCGACGATATTAAATATTTAATATTTTCATTTTCTTCACTCTGGCATCGAAGCAAAGCGCGGCGTTGAGTTTCGCCACTCAGCAAGCATTGCCTCTAGAATTGGGTGGAAAGTGGAGAGCTGAGATTCTTAACAATATGCTCCCTGTGGTCTGTCCTGTTACTTACGAAATACAGCGAGAAATTAAAAAAAAAAACTAATAGATTATTATATTACTTATTATTATTTTATTAGGCGTAGGTATAGTTATGAAGTAAGGTTACGGAATATAGTAGATAAGTATGACTTAAGTTATACACGGATGGCACGTCTGATTGTGAACATGACGGTATGTTCGATTTCTACTTGAAGAATTTTTATTTCTTCGCTCTGGTAACAAAAGAAAACGCGATATTGAAAGTGTCAAGACGGGAACGAAATAGAATATACTCTCTACATTTCAAGACATGTTGAGTAGCGAAACTGAACGCCGCACTTCGTCTACACTTAATCACGATGGCTTCAAATTCATGTTGGAAAAAAAATATTAATATAAATATGAGTCGTATGCATTTCCTAATATGAGCAGATGTGACAGACGTACAGTATGTATGTATGTGTGTATGTATGTGTAACACTTGTTCCAACACGGAGTGGCTGCCAACACCTACGATAATGTAACTCATCAATAACGCAACGTCTCAAGGGGAAACATTTACCGTCCATATAAGTACTGATTTTAATCTCGTACTAGGATTTTTATTGTACCTACTACATTTTGAACAGAAGAATTATGTTAAAATTAAAATCATATGAATTAATTTTTTTTCGTATGTTTGGTATTCATATTATTAAATAATAACAAAAATATTGATCGTTAAATGTATTTCTAATAAAACCGTAAACCATTTCTAATACTACATCCACAGCAGCGCTCGAAGTATGACAAAACAAATCGATTCGGCTACCACCTGTAGGCACTCAAACTCATACACTGTTTTGTAATCTGCAGTGTTGCAGTAATTGGTTCAAAGCCACCCCCGTCCACCCCTCCATCCCTCCCCTGCTCCTTGACGCCCCCGCGCTAATCCGTGCCAATTTATAAAAGCTCACTTTTATATCTCGAACTTCCCTGATTGCTTCTTCCTGACTGTAGTTTCGCTACACTTGCCAAAATGGTAAATTCGTTTACGTTTATTCGTGTTTTTTTTGCAAAAGTATACTGAAGGCACGGGAAGGAAGGCAGGTAGTTTTAACAAGCACACGTTTATATCGTATACTAAAATGCACGAGTTAGAAGTAACCTTCAAAGAGTTCTGCTGTTCAGGTCCTTCTTTTATCGGCTGAACAGCTACACTGAGTGCTAGGAACTATAATTATATGAGCGTGAACTGGAGTAATGTACATGTAACCTATGAAGAGTTTTACTACTCATGGCTCCATCATCAGTCCACCTCGACTTTTTTTATAGAAAAGGACAAGGCAAACAAGCGTTCGGAACACCTGATGGTAAGAGATAACCGCCGCCCACGACCCCGTGCAACTCCAGAGGAACTACAGGAGCATTGCCGGCCTTTAAGGTAGACGCGCTTGTTGATGGTACCCATGTCATATCGACCTGGAAACACTGCCGCGGATTGGCCATTCCACAGTTCCGTGGTGCGTGGAACGAAATTACTACGAAACCGCACAATAGTGGATTGCCACGAATCCAGGTGGTGTGGATGATATTTTAGCTTGTGACGTACTGTGCGGTTAGAAAATTAGGCGGCAGGCAACAGGTCAAACAGTTCCTCCGAACCCTCCCCATGATAGATGCGGTAGAGAACGCACAGCGAGGAGACGTCGATGATAACATAATATTAAATTATAATCTAATCCACATAAAATTGGTACGTTTCATAATGATACAATTATTACAGTTGCTATTTTGTTAAATAATTTTAGAGTGTATGCTGTTCTTTTATTATGACGAATTACCTCGTCATAAAAAAAAAGTAGATCATATTTATTGTTTTTTTTTTTTCACCCTCTCGCTAGATCCCGCATGTAGCAAAGTAGGCAGAGGAAATCTTGTGTTAAGACACTTCGCTCCCTATTTTTCGCCGAATTCTAAAGGCATTGTTTGTTTGAGTAGCGGAACTCAACGCCGCGATTTGCATCGACACCAGAGGGATGAAATTATAACATTAAATGTTTAATTCATTTTCTCGAGTAGGAATCGGACCCACAACTAAATAAGAGGAATGAGGAATAGAGAGAGATTTTATTTTATTATTGTTGAAAGCTCTCCTTCTTCTATTATACGAAAAGTAAATATTACTTACTCATAAATCGTTGAATCAATATCCGTTAAAGTAAATGAACTGCTTACCTGAAAACAAAATATTAAATATATTATAATTGATTTTTTATTTATTTTCTTTAATGTAGCAAAAATAAAAAAACCTGCTTGAACTCCGTCAAGCCACTAAATGGTTTACCGGCGGACTACCATCTCTCTTGTATACAAATAGAACTTAATATTTTTTTCAGCTTTACGTTATATCCAGGACAAAGCAAAGTAGACTGAGGAAACCTGAGGTTAGGACACTTTGGTCCCATTAATATACTTTCAGTTCCCCATTTTTCGCCGAATTCTGGAAGGATTGCGTATTTATTGGTGAAACTCAACGCCACGTTTTGTAACTTTACCAGAGCGAGGAAATAAAAATATTAAATATTTCATCTCCTCTTTGTTATTCCATCTCCTTCTTTTTGTTTATTTATAAATATTTTTGTATTAACTTGCCCCTGACATTTAAAATCAAGTGCCAATGTGCTGAGAGTGACCTTCTGTCTGTACGTCTTACTCAAAATAAATTAACCTAACATAACGAAGAATAGATATTGAACCTACAATAATTGCGTTGTGTCAGGTAGAAGGATATAATAGGAAAGGAATATATTGTTATGACACTCCGTTGTCCACGCGCCACCCAACTTTCGAGACTTGGTGTGTTAAGTTGCGGAATTAAACACTGCGTTTGTTTTACCAGAGAAAAATCTAAAAGATTTTACAATATCTACATAAGTTTCACTACTCGCTTGTTTTACAAGTGGGCTCAATTTAAAAAGCGAGTAAAACAGACAGCAGCTGTCAGCCGGTACACAACACAGACAGATGTTGAATATGCAAATGTAGCTAGTCGATACAGATTTTGTACTAACATAGTTCGGTATAATAAAAGAGACAATTTTATTTTATAGTTATTGTAAACAATATTATATATTTGTTTATTTTAATGAGATCGTCGTGGCGTAGTAGGAAAACGACTGGCAATAAGGACAATAGTTGTGAATTTCTTTCCAATTCAGGGTAGTGATTATGTTTAAATTAATTTAATTTCGCCGCTTTAGTTGACAAGGCGTGGCGTTGAGTTTCGCCTCTAAACACTCTGTCTCTATAATTGGGAGGAAAGTAGGAATAGGATAGTCTTAACACATTGTATCCCGCATATAGTATATGCGTAGGGTAGGTTTTCAGTGTTGAGTGGCGGAACTCACCGCCGCGCTCTATTTTGTTACCAGAGCGAGGAATCACATTTCAACGAGTCTTATATACTTATTTTAGAAAACGTATAAAAATTTGAACATAGTGGGACTCGAACCCGCGCCTGCTGGAAACCTCTTATATAATATGACTCGCATTGTTAAGTAGAAGTATATAATGAAAGACAATTAGGAAAGCGCTCCACCGACCTCAAGCACGACGCGATGTAACAGAAACATTTAATGCTTTGAAACCTCTCCCCGTCGCTGCGTCTAATTGCACTCCGCAAAAACTACCTCAAGGCTGGATTGAAACGTATACTTTAGCAGGTATTCTAAATTACACCCTAAAATTAGGTGTCAAGGTCTGGTTTCGATTGAAGAAAGTTAGTAACTTTAAGCTATTAAATACCGATGGTCATATACCGCTTAGCGGTTGTGCGGAAATGGCTGCGTATTTAAAATTATCGTCCTTGAGTCTTTGAATTCATAATTTTACATATGCATATTTTAGTAATATTTTAATTTAACTTGAAATATATGAGCATTTAAAATAAACCGCTTCACTCTTTTTCCCGCATAGAGCCCACGGTCTATCCAATTTACGAACAACTTATTTTTTTTATTTGCGACTATAATTTTACAACTATATTTTTTTATTCGAAATTAATTGACGATATCAGTGCGAATAAATAAAAATAAACCTTTCCTTCCTAATGGGGACCGAACCCATAACGTAGCGTTTACAGTCACTGTCCACTGGGCCACGACGGTCTCAAAGAACTAATAAATCTCGAAAATCCCTTGTATAATATAAAAAATCCCATACTAGTTGAAAAGTTGATATCATAAAATTTTATGTGCGTGGAAATGTGTTTTACGTCGCGTGGAGCGCCGAGCTCGGAGCAGCGGGCGATGTAGATCCGTCTGTCCCTTCTATAAAAGAATAACTTTGTAACTTTCGTACCATATACTTTAGCTAGCTTTTCTAAATATTTTTCTTGAGCAGGCAGTAAATGACTTTATAAAAATAATTTTAATGTGATTGAGTTCATAATCGATTTATAGCTATTTTTAAATGTAGAGTCCCTTTTTTTTACTAATATAAAAAAAATGTTCACGCTGTATCCCGCACATAGCAGGGTAGGCAGAGGGAACGTAGTGTTAAGATGCTCCGTTCTCACTTTCCTCCGATTTGTGGAGACATTGCAGGTTGAGGGGCGGAACTCAACGCCGCGCTTTGTTTACCAATATAGTATAAAAATTAAGCATCAGGTCACATAATATGTAAGCGATATGTATGTCTTATGTACCAAAAACTCAAGAAACACGTTTGGTTAAAAATACATACAATAATATAAAAGTGGAAATCAAAGAGACAAAACACTATAATATTTATCTTCGGTCTATTTCATAAAATTATGATGTCGTCATGGTGAGCACTGTGAACAAAACAGCACTGTGTGACAGTTATGGGTTCTTTCCCAAATTAGGGGGAAAAAACATTTTAATTTTCTCGCTCTACCCTGCTGTACGAGGGATACAGTGTGTATATAATAAAATAAAGACCCAAGTATATATTATAATGTAAATTTCATATGACTTTATAGGACAATTTAAAACATATACGCATCATAAAGCAGTGGCGACGGTTAATAAATTCATTTAATAATAACCATAGTTCAGGCGTTAGCCGCGGATCGTAAAAATGTGGCTCGCGATGGGCCCTGGTCTCTGGAGCAATAAAGTACTCGGTAATGGTTGACGTATTGCTGTTTTGTATGGGAATTGTTAGTTTTTATTTTTATGAGTTAGTTTAAGATGCGAAGAAAATAATATGTTTGTTGTAGGTAATAATATTATTGTGAAAAATAAAGTAACACTTGTAAAGCTTACGATCAAGGAAAGGTGACGATTTTGTTTCCTTGCGCTAGTAACGCGGCGTTAAATTCCACCTCTCACCAAGCATTTCTTCAAAAATTGGGCGGAAATTGGGGAACAGAGTGTTTTAACTAGGTTCCCTCTGCCTGTAATGACAACGTGAAGCTAAAAAATCTAAGTTGTCATGTAGCTTCACTCTTTAAGTAGTAGCTAGTACATTGAAGAACTATTATGCAAAAGTTAATTTTAATGAATTGTGTTTAATTATTAAAATAATGTTATTTTTAATGTTTGCCTCGATCTCATTAAAAAATATTTATAGATTGGAACCCACAACCATCCTATGTATAAAGTAACTTAATATTATATACATATACACATTTACGAAAATAGTGATTAATATTAGCAAAGGAATCCCTAATTGCCTGTGTTTTTGTAGATTTAAAAGCAAATCATCACTTAAAAACCTATAGCTCAAAAGAAAAGGAAAAAAAGCTCTATAACTTCTGATTTTCATTTCATTAAGGCCAAAGCTCACAGACGGCATTCGATGGGAAACTTTCGGAGAGACAAAAGAATCCCTCTTTAATTACATGGTACTAACGAACGCTAACTACCTCCTACTATGTCTCTGTGCTCTCCGTCCCACTCTTTCTTTACACTGGTGCAGTAAAAAGCTCATCTACTAATGACATCTAATGGGTTTCATACATTACTTTTTGTTTTTAAAAAATATCAAAGAAAGACAATATGTGAATGTAAAAGTTTTCACTTTTTCACCTTCACGTTTATTTCCGTATAGCAGAGTTAACACAGGGAATCTAGTGTTAAAACACTCCATCTTCTACTTTCACTGAGTTTTTGAATATTGATTACATGCTGTGTAACTAAAAAATAATTAATGATTCATGCTCATTTAAAAAAAATACATTACAGTTCATTAGACATTTGGTTATGTTAAAAACCACCATAAATTATAAACTACAGGACAAATAAAACATGTGGAATAAAGGCCGTGCGACGGTTTTGATTCAATTCTCACTCGAGACAGCTGACTGACTCCTCGCTCAGATATCTAGACAAAACGTAGCATTGAGTTTCACCAACCAACACACGATATCGAAAATTAACTGGCGCGTGGCGAACATAGAGTCTTAACACTAAGTTTCCTCCGCCTATCGTCATATAAACAAGATACAATGTGATTTTTTTTAAAGAAATTAATTGAAGTAATATGATTTAGCTTAAACGAGCAATATTTCATATTAACAAGATGGGCAGAAGTGTGACAGCTAATTAAATACCAAATAAGTAGGAAGTTTATGGGCCCTATATTTTAAGGCGGTCGAAGCGCGACGGACGGTCTCGAAGTAGGCATTCAGTTATAATTAAGAACGTTAGGACGCTCTGAGACGAGGAATTAAATAAAGTTCGCCTTTTTTAGTCACCTCGTGGGTTTTTCGTTCTTTTTAGTTTATTTTAGGCCGTCGAAACGCGATCGTTGTCGGTTTTATTCTGAGTCGGGTAAAAGAATTATTTCAATTTCCTCCATTTGTTATACAAAGTGAAGGGTTTTTCGCCGAAATTCAATGCGCTAGTTTTTCTCTGCGTATAGTGTCATAGGGTCTATATTCGGAATAAAGTGTGAAGCTACAAAATGATGAAATGTCTGATATTATTGTGGTACTTATATTATTTTTTATGTTACTTCTATATGATAAATATCTTTTTTATAAGATAAGTAGAGAAATCTAGTGATTTTTTAGTCTACTCCTTATTGTTTTTTGTGTTTACCAATTTTATTTCTTGTTATTTATACAAATTATTTTTAGGTCAAATAAAAAAAAAACAAATAAAAAGATATTTTTGTTAGGTTTTTCTCAGTAGACATTTAACTAGTAGCAATTACAAATAAGGAAATAAAAAAAATACGTTAATTGGTTCCAATAAATACTGCTAACGTATATGTAATTGCCTTTGCTTTGATCAGGGAAAATATGAATCATTCTAACTTTTTAAATACATATATTTTTTCTACATAAGATTCCTTAGGTCACCAGGCGCGTTGTGCAAACGTGTGGCTGTAAACGCTTTAGTTTGTATTCGATTTCCAGTCGGGTAAAAAATATTAAAATTTCTGCTTTGGCAGGAAAAGTGCAACTTTAAGTTTCGCAACTCAACACGCAAAGCATAATTTTAAAAAACTTTACTTCGAGCGTTCATTAAGGTGTGACAGCCCTCCCCGGACCGACCAGACGGGATTTAAGGGTACACTGTACGGCTTCCGTTGATTAAAGGGGAAACCTCGCGTCCTAATGCGGTTGTCCTCGCGCTAAGTACCAGCATTTCGGCTTCATTTCCATACGGACAACGTCGCGGACTAAATACTAGCTTACTTGTAGAGTGTGTGGTACGAGTATGTTCGTTCTTACTTAAATTCTATATTAGAAATATAATATTTATTAAACTAAAATATAACAATAATATATATTAAGCAACTTCCCACAGTATTATAAGGTCAAGGAAACTTATTGTTAAGGCAATCCGGATGCACTTCCAGCTCAACTTTAGAGACATAACAATTTTAGTGCTAAATAGCGGAACTAAACGCCGCGCTTTGCCTACCAGAGCTGAGAAAGTGATCATAATTTAAATATATATTCTAAATACCTCCCTTTAATCGACATTGAACTCACAACCACCAGTCATACAGAGCGACGACTACTTAAGACACATAAATTCAGTATAAAACATAATCGAGATGAGAGTCAGCTATAACCACGCTCACAGCGCTTACGAGCGGCTAACGACATTTATCTAATATAAATAGTATTGCCTCTTCGCGCCTCGTTCCGGAGATGTATGGCCGAGGTCGCGTAATTAACCTTTTTAATAACCTCTATGGTGTGTAATAAAATATTATTATTGAAAATATGTGGATATAACACATGTAATTACTGTAATTTAAGACTAGAAGTTAACGCACACTTGAATACAAGGTGTATTGCCAGAGGGATAAAATAAAATCCTCACATCTGTCGATACTATATTTCCTTGCAGCTATTTGCGAGTCGTGGAATATGAGACATTCTAGTGTCTCAGCTGGTACTGACCACAGACACATCAAAACTATTAAAGTAGTATTTAGCCTTCCTAAATGAATGGTATGTCCTACAAACTATAAGTTTTTTTAATTCAAACCTGTAGTTCCCGAGATTAGCGCGTTCAGCTAAACGAATTCTTTAGCTTTCAGCTTTGTAATATTAGTATAGAAGTATATATTTTTCAAATAAACTCCAAAACTCATTTCCTTCACACATATTCTCGTACTTTCAGCCAACACAAGCCAAGTACAAAAAGCCACATTAAACATAATATAAAGCTCGTCGAGTCATCTGCAAGCTCTGCACTTAATAGCCGAGAGCTACTTGTTAGGCGGCGGACAAAAGACGCGGTGACGGTCTTTTGGAGGGAGGGGGAGGGAGAGACGGGGGGGGGGCGTTATCATATATGCTATCTCTAATGTGTCTATTATCAAAGTAAGATAAGCTTGTGTTTCACCCGACAGCGTTAGAAAGAGGGTAATGTTTGTCTATGGCTTTGACGCCCTCCTATAGCATAAGTGGTTGGACAACTTCAACATATGAAGTGTCTTTGAGGTTGCCAGAATTGTGATGACCCACAAATGACACTTATGGAGTCGGACTTCTAATAAACAATTAAAACATTTAATTTTTTTTCCGCATATGTTTTGTATCTATCTATATTGTCGTATTTTTCAAAAATACAATTTTGCAAAAAAAATATTTATTAATGCTTTTAATATAGCTACTTACTGACTTAGCTGTAATCTAACGCCAGTCGTCAAGAACCTTTTAACTGGCTTACCGAGTTACCACCCATTGTGGAGAAATGCGAATTAATTATGAAATTATTTACTGTGCGTCTCTTAACAACCACGATCTTAGATAAAGGCTGGAAGATGAAATGTTCTAAATCATTTAGATAAGTTGCGTTCTGACGTTGTTTTATTGTTTGAGGAAATGATGAGATTTAAATGTAATTGTGTAAAGCTTTTACACAACATTAGGTTTATATAAAGTATTTAAAGGAATATTGTAATTAGTGTACTGGGTAGTGAGTTTGATTCCTTACAAAATATTTCTGTATTACAATCCGTACATATTTACTTTGTTATCTTGAAAAGTAGAGGCCGTCGGCCTTGATGTGACGGCTCATCAGTCAAATCACTGTTTTCTATTATATTCTTTGCTTTTTATAGTATAACTCTTTCATCACTGCGCGAATAACAGTAGACTAAATATATAATTTATTTTTAAATTTGTTCTACAATTTTGCCATTCAATTTCGCTTTTCAGCACAGCTTTGGATTCGATTTACACATGAAGGAATGGAGAATTTTCATTTCCCCACTCTAATAAACAAAAGCGTGGTGTAGTGTTCCGTCACTCAATGTTTCATAAATTTAACGGAAAGTGAGGATCGGAGTATCTCAACACCAGGTACCCTCTGTCTACCCTGATAAGCGGGAAAGATTATGAAGCTGCATGCTTTTCTTATATTATATACATTTATACAGTCTTATATTTATCTAACACTTAATGAAACTTACTGAATTCATAACCGTATACTTACACTGGTATACGTACCAGTATATAATAAATCACCCCCTATCACGTAGATACGTAATTCATACAGCTAAGTAATCTACTCCCCCCCCCCTCCCCCTCTTCCTCCTCGGCGCGTACGATTTCTAATATTGATGTTTGGTTTGGTTCTTCGATTATGGCGTTCCGAGCGTGCCAGTAGAGCACATATCACTTCGCCAATGTCACGTTGTATGGAGAAAACACGAAGGAGGTTGTACGGTAAAAGAGATAATGTTACACA